>OZ038490.1:99055832-99093332 GCA_964036315.1 Acanthosepion esculentum | reverse complement strand
AAATTACATCCTATACATGAAAAAAAGGGACACACCTCTATTCCTGTTCAATAAACATGAAAGAATTTCGGGCCGGGTGATAACGAGCCTATCAACACCCATAAAACTCTTCACAGTACAAAGAGCCTGGGAGATTTCATTAAGTCAGCATTTCTAGGAAAATTACCGAATAAAGCTGTAGACTCCTTCCAGGCAAATAAAAGCAGCGACGGTCTGTTTCATGCTTCAACACAATCTTCTTCAGGCCATTCTTTGTAACATGAAACAGATTCTCGCCACTTGGTGTTCATATATATATATATATATATATATATATATATATATATATATTGTCATCCACAGACAGACTGTTTAGCAGCTCATCAGTGTGGCTAGACGTCCGGTTGCCTCAAGCTAGGATCTTTGAAACCCGACTTAATTGGCGTCAATTGGAACGTCTACCACTAAGCCGTCGGCGCACGACAGGGATGAAGGTGAATTTTAGCGTGTTTATTTTTAGATTTAGATAAACACACAGTGACTGACAGTGACTCAATTCTGCCGAAGAGTCATGCTATATTAGCTTTAATAGTCACTGTTTACAAACGCACACCTCACTCCCACAGAGCTCAACCGAAATTAATCTGTCAGGAGCCAACATATATATATATATATATATATATATATATATATATACATATATATATATATATATATATATATATATATACATACATATATATATATATATATATATATATATATACATATATATTAATTAATCTGTCAGGAGCAAACATATATATATATATATATATACATATATATATATATATTAATTAATCTGTCAGGAGCAAACATATATATATATATATATATATATATATATATATATATGTGTGTGTGTGTGTGTGTGTGTGTAGTGGAGGAAATAAATATTCGTACACATACAAATTTTAATTCATTGTATTTTCAACTAATGAATAACTTTTTTTTTATTATTAAATATACAACGATGCATACTGACTAAATGGATAGAAAAAAGAAAACATTTTCAGACAATAAATCTTATTTATCCATTTCAATGGGTGAAAAAAGTATTCAAGTGGAATATTCTAGATTCTTCCAATAATGTTATCAGTAGTTTTTTTAGTCTAAAAATACAATGAGGACATTCCGTAATTGATATTTATGCAAGAAGGTTTCTATCGTGGCAAGCGGTAAAGAATTAACACTTTTGCAACAAAAAAAAAAAGAACAGATTGTTAGGCTCTGGAAAGAGAATAAAAGTTACAGGGAAATCTCAGACATCTGAGAATTCGATTTATTACCATTAGTTCATTCATTGCAGGGTATAAAAAAAACTCAAAACAGTCGAAAACCAAAGAGGAACAAGTGCTCCACGGAAGATATCTCCAAGATATTCAAGGAAATTATTGCGTCAAATAAAACAAAATCGAATGGTTACTAGTCAAGACTCACAGGATGATGTCCTTCCGTCAGCAATCTGTGTAATAAACTGACAATAAACAATGAAAATCATAAGAACAATCTAAAGTCACGCTCCCCTCAGAAAACTCGACTTCTATTGAAAAGAAACAGAGATGGTAGACTGAAATTCGTCCGTAAACATAATATTCAGGAAAATCGTAAAAAAAGATAAAGGGGAAAATGGTAATTTCTGAGAAACGTATTTTGTGTTTTGGGAGTAATTCTAGAAATAATGTATTGAGGTAAGATGGCGATGTCTCCAAGAAAAAGAACACAGTTCCAACATTGAAATTTGGTGGGTGGCAGCAACTGCGAGAAGAGCGTTATAATTGTAGAAGTGAATAACAGCTATTCTACAAAGTATTAAATAAATATTATATATCCTTTTTTGTATTGTACGAATATTGTTTTCACCCATAAAAATGGATAAATTGGATTTATTTTTGTAAATTAGATTTTTCCGTTTCATATGTCTATTTAGTTGTTTTGCATCTATACAGAATTAATTGCATTTATTCTTTAGTTGGAAATACAATAAATTAAAAACTTGTATGTGTACCAATATTTGTTTCCCCAAACTATATATATATATATATATATATATATATATATATATATATATTGAATTGGACATAGTCCGACAATTTATTTAAATAAACATTATAGACATTTATATAATATGTTTAACGTTCTTCTTTTTATAGATACAAGTATTTAAGCAAATGCTCTATTTTATAATAAACAGTATTAAATAACATTTACCGGCCTGAATGTCCGAGAATCTATAATAAGAACGTTAAACATACTATATAAATTATATTATATAAATGTCTATATAAAACACAGAAAATGTACGATAAAAAGAAATTTTGAGGAGGAGGGAAAAAAATTGTACATTCTCAGTGTTTTTAATTTAGATTAAATCTCCCGCTGTAAGCCTGATGAGCGGGAGCGAAACCGGTTGCTTCGCTCGTTTTTAATATGTCTAGTAATATCAAGCTTCATACGTTTATTGCTGTGATAAAATTTTGTACCTTCAAAAATATCTTTAAATATATATTCTTTTTAAAGACATTATGTGATGTATTCACTTTCAGTCTACATGCTTTTTTTGGTTACTTTTTACCTCTTATTTTATTATTGATAATACTGACAAAGGTTTTGGTAGATTTTTCTGAATCATACCTGTAAAAAGTAACTGAACTCTAATGAGAATTTGCCATGCAAAAAACACAGTGAAAAAACATTAACATCATGGCTTATACATAAGGCTGTGGCAGGACATCTGCGTTGAAAAGTCTATATTTGTGTTAAGCTCGGATTTAGTTTGTAACAATGCCTCAATAGGCATTTGAAAATATATCTTAAAGTTTAAAAGACGAGGAAAAAGAAAACAAATGAAGCGAATAAAATAAGAAGAATGAAAGAGATTAAAACACATTTTGATTCAATTTGAAAAGGAAGAAAGATGATGAAAATGAGTATGGCACGTTAAAATGCACAAGTCGAAGGCATAGAGCAGGAAAATCTTAAAAACGTATACAATAAAATAAATATATAAAAATAATACTTTGATGCACATCAAAAAATTGAAACGCAGAGTAAAACGATAACGAAAAAAAAAATAACGAAAAGTGGTAATATAGGGTTAAAAAAAAAGTTGCTCATCTATAGGGCTTAAAATACTTTTGTCGAGTGAATATCGTCTGTCAAATGTAGACCAAAAATGCCTCGGCTGAAATGAAAGATAAAAATATACACATCAGATTTCTTTGCCACACGCCTTGTGGAAGCAATGAGAGGGATAGTTATTTACTTGACCACTCACTGAGTCAGGTTGTGACAAAAGGTCGGTTTTTAACGTGGGGACCCGAGTGTTTTCACCAGGGCCGCTGGTCTTAGCTGGTCATAGCTTGTCCAAGCTGGTCAGAGCTGGTCTAAGATAGTCATAGCTGGTCAGAGCTAAACGTAGCCGTGATACTACCAGCGAAGGCACGAATCCCTGTGCCAGGCATGTAGCAATGAGAGGTATACCGTAGAAGATACTCTCTTTTAAATCACTTTGGTAAAATCTAAACCTACCTCACATTCCATATAACGCTTGAAATATATTTGCAAATGTACAAATCGTTTTGCCGGTTTGTTTAGCCTTTAACATTACGTAATACACGCTTATGCAAATTAATTGAAACAAAACGAATAATTCCGTTATTATTTACTTTTTTTCGTATTTTTTCCAATGGAAAATGACCCAGTGCACATGTATGTCCCAGTACACTTCGTATGTCCATTCCATGAAGTCGTTCCTTGCATAGATTTTTAATTGGATTTAAATCACTAGAAATTTCCGGGCCAGTGTTTAGTACTTTGATTTGCTCAATTGTAGGGCTTGCCAGTGTGTTTGTGCAGCATTACAATTTTCGTATGCTTTCTTGGAGTAACGTACATCGCAGACAATATCCGACAGTCGAGAGATTAGTGTCTAGGCGTGATGAAAATATGATGCAATCATGGATGACGCAATATTTTACACGGCAAAATAAATTTCATAATACGCTCCTAAAATAGATTCATATTACTGCACACGACTACAAATGACCTAATCTGGAAAAAAAAGTAGAAATCGATCAATCCCCTGGGTCTAAAACTGACCGCATGGTGAAAGAAAGGAAACTAACCCGGTTTTCAATTGATTTGCAGAAGTGTGTAAATATTCTTTAGCAAATCTCCAACTATTTTACATTTCAAAACCCAAACATTTATTACACATTCGTTCAAGCATCCATGTATTTAAATTACATTAGTAATGTCAGGAGATAATAACAAATAATTCTGTCGTATTTGGTACCATTAAAAGCGAAAATCTTCCTAACTGGCCGATGGAAAATAATTATGATTTTTCCTTGTTTGATTCATTGATTTATTTTTACGGATTATCAACCCATTGCAGGTTGTTTAAAGCTAGAAAATATTTTTAGATTCTAAGAATATTTGGGAGATAATAATCATACACGTCTTTAACCTATAGTTAGGGGGAAGAGGTTGACTCATAGCCTTTCCAAGGACATTTGCCCGTAAGTGATATAAAGAAACCAACTCGAACTGCAACACGGCTTATCGTATATTATAACATTTATACTCGCTTAAATGAAGTTATCCTGAATAAATGGTGATTTAAGGTGTTTTCAAAACAATCTTCAAACATAACTGAAATAGGCACATTGCTATGTATGACGCCAGCTGCATCAGCCCAATAAACTAAGTTCGTTTCAGAAACACTAGAAAACACACAAACCGTTGCATTTAACACAGTAGCTCCACATAATGTGATGGATAACAATTCTCAGGTGGCGAGTTTCAGTTCAAGTTAGTATTCTATTTCCTGCCAAACGTCGTTGAAAAGGCATGTGTATTTTTCTCTGCATTTTGTCTTTTTCTATATAACATGACTCGTCACTATTATGCCCCATGAAAAGTATGACCGAATGAACATCATTAGCAAACCGCTCTACCATAATCTCCATCGATAATCGATACAAAAAAAAATGAATTTTCCCTTGAAAAGACAGCTATGTTGTAAACGTTAGTATTTAAACCGCAAAACGACATTCAAGTCGGGAAACAATGCTCTAATATAAATTACAAGAAAAGTACTTCTGTATTAAAACGTGTAAGAAAAGAGATAATAGTGAGAGAGTAACGAACGGGAAAGAAAATAAATCATAAAACTGGGAGCCGTATCAACGGAGGAGGAAAAGTGGTAAAAAATGTCGGAACAAATAAGGTAAAGTTGAATGGGTAAGATAGAAGCATAGACGTAAAACTAAAGAGAAGAAAGGAGAAATGCAAATAAATGAGCATTGGAAGAAAAATTAAAGAAAACTAATCTATGAAAAGAGACTCGAAATAAAGGAAGATGAGGCCAGTTAGAAAACCAGCCGGAAAGTAAACACTTCGAAAAAATGGAACTTAACAGGAAACGAGAATCACAAAAAGAATATAATTTGAAGAACAATCGAAGAATAACGCATGCATTCAAGAAATAAATTAATGGTCTTTATAGAAATAAATGGGTAGAAAGACAAGAAAAAAAGTGACGAATTATAAGACAACCGGAAAAATGAGAAAGAAAAATTATTAGTCGAATATATCACCTATCTATCTATATATCTATGTATCTATATACGAGGGTCATTCAATAAATAAGGTGAATTTTTCGGTATAAGAACTTCTAATACAGATAGAAGCTTACTTTTTCTTTACTTTTCGACGTAGTCTCCCAGCACTGTCACACACTTTTCCCATCTGTGCACAAGCTTCCGTATTCCCTAAGCGTAAAAATCTTTGGTCTGATGTATCAGCCAGTCGTTCACAACACTTTTGACTTCATCGTCACTTTTAAACTTCGTGTCTCTGGTGAACGCTTTCAATGGACCAAACGGGTGAAAGTCTGAAGGGGTAACGTCTGGGATATAAGTGGGATGAGGGAGCAGTTCCCAGCCCAGCTCGTTGATGGTCTGCACCGTTTGGGCTGCTGTGTGAGGCCTTGCCTTGTCATGATGCAAGATGACTCCTTCTGACTGATGACCTCTGCGTTTGTCGCAACAGGTAAGCTCAAAGTCCTTGCAATGTCATCCACTGTCATCCTTCTGTCAGACTGAATGAGGTCATTGACTGATTCGATTACCTCACGAGACCTCACTTCTGTAGGCCTCCCAGGCCTGTCTTCATGCTCAACACTGCTCCGTCCTTCATTAAACAATTTAGCCCAATTGTAGATATTTTTTGGCTGAAACATGTGGCACCATACACATTTGACATTGTCCTATGAATTGCAACTGGTTTGCACCATTCAGCAACCAAAAACCTGATAACTGACCGCTGTTCAATCCTGGAGCATGCTTCTTGGTCAGCCATCTTTGTTAATAACCAAAACTCTCAAAGTTTTTTTTTAATCTGCAAAAGAAATTAAATCCATGTGAAAAAGAAGTAAAACAAAAAAAATAAAAAAAGAGTAAGCTTCTATCTGTATTAGAAGTCCTTATACCGAAAAATTAACCTTATTTATTGAATGACCCTCGTATATATATATATATATATATATATATATATATATATATATATAATATATATATATATATATATATATATATAATAAAAAACGTTAAAAGGTTTGTTTTACAGTGATGTCCAGCTACTCAGAGTTTTACCTTCAAAACCGCTCTTTTGGTTCTTTTACTAAATCTTCACCTAATATAAGGCCGAAGGCCAATCAACGCTTCTTAAATAACTTTAGAAGAGAAATAATTTCAGATCCTGAGGTTTAGTGCTGTTTACTTTGTTTTATGGCATATAAACTTCAATGTGTTAGTTAATGCCGACAAGACTTTTATGATAGGTTCGTATGAATAGAATATGTATTCTTACCAGTTTGTCGCAGATCAGGTTTAATTGATTTATTTTTGTAAAAAAAGGGTTTTTGTGGAGTGTCAAATCTATTATTGGCATTGCTTATTTTCCAAAAATGTATTGCTGGTATCTTTTTTAAAAACAGTATTGCTGGTAATTTTACAAAAAAAATATTTTTACACTTTCATAGTATTTTGACCTCTGTATAGAAGATAAAAATTTGCCCATAGATTGGGCCCTTAAAGGTGCTACCATCCTGGGACAGGGTGTACATGGGAACAACAACAATTAAGAGCTGGTTTTACGCTCTTTAAAACACCTGATCAGAGTGGTTGCTGCTGGATGTAGTTTATCATCATACCCAGGATGTCAGAGCATGAGATAGATAGCGGTTGTCTGCAGACTTGAAGTAGGTTAAGATTATATTAATCGGCAAGTAACCTTTCCGTATTTAGTTCCACAAAGTTATGGCTTTCTAGAAAAATCTATCTTAGTGGAATATCTTTCTTCCCAATGCAATGTCGAAGGAATCATTCTACCTTTCATATGGGTCATGATGGGTCATAGTTGTGAAGGTCTGCATTGGGGTTACTATGGAATGGAGTTCTTTTTAAACATTTTCTATAGAAATAGCGATATGATACTCATAGGCATCTAATGTTTCAATTGTGAGAAAGGGGATGAACAATTAAAAAAAATATATTGTTCCACAATAAACAGCCCACAAGGCACTGAAAATATAGGATTATAAAATCTGTGGGTTATTGAATCTCGCGAAAAGGGAGAAATATGTTTATATGTAGGAAAGATAGCGGTGGACATGCAAATTTAAGAGGTCAGGGGTTAGTGATCAGCGACGTCTTCTCCCGGGAATCTCTAATAATGAAGCAGTTCTGTGAATTCCAGGAGTAGAATCTGTACAAGTAGAACTTACTCCTTACCAATAGATTGTGAGGAGGATGAGTATGGTTCATGGCGGTTTCTAGCTGTGATTGGTTGAACTGGTGGAACAAAATGTTGTTCGCTTAAACATCTGCTATCAAGACGGCGATAGATTAGCGAGAGGCTAGCAATGTTTTGTTAGTGGAAAATACGATGTAGGGTGGAAAATAATTATTCAACCCAAATGCCACATAAACACCTTCGAAGTATGTCATGCTGGAAAGTGAGAGTCGGGCCGATCCATCTGAGATATGGCACTCCTAATGAAGTTCTTGTTTACTCTGACTTCTCTAAAGATAACAGGGGGTTTCAGATACACTTGGAAGTGAAAAAAAGAACTAACCATTTGTCCAGCATTTTAATGATGGCTTGTATATGTGAATTCCAATTAAGATATTGAATGAAATGGATTCCAAATAGTCGTCCAAGGCCTGAGGCTACCGCCGTTCATAATGATTGGAGATGCTAGAAAAACATTTGGTGATGAACCAACCTTACTAATTGGTTTCTGAGTTAATACATAAAATGGTGCTTAACTGTGTGCTAATAGTTAATCTTGCAAATCAAATATAATATCTAGGATGGGAATTCATTTCTCCATTCATACACCGCATTTTAGACTTGTGTCGTACTAAGTAAAAATTAATATATATGCAGTTTTAATCTTTCGAGCCCTGCATTCCTGAACAATTTTAAATCTTCTGACTGAGCTCCTGGGTCAAAATTCGCAAATAATTGGTATGGTATGTTTCACGGTAGATATAAAAATACTTACAAGTTTTTACCCACCGTTCAACCGGTGAATGGGCATAGTTATATTTCTCTACTCCTGTTCTACCGGTGGCTGGGCATCAAGTAATTTTTCCGGGACTACTGTTCAACCGGTGGCTGGGCATTCTCATTTTTCTCTACTGCTGTTGAGCCGGTGGCTGGGCATAAAGTCATAATCCTCTACTGCAGTTCAACCGGTGGGTGGGCATCAAGTCATTTTTCTCTACTACTGTTCAAACGGTGGCTGGGCTTACAGTCATATTTCTCAATTACGGTTCAATCGGAGAATGCGTGTCAAGTCATTTTTCTCTACTACTGTTCAACCGGTGGCTGGGCTTACAGTCATATTTCTCAATTACGGTTCAATCGGAGAATGCGTGTCAAGTCATTTTTCTCTACTACTGTTCAAACGGTGGCTGGGCTTACAGTCATATTTCTCAATTACGGTTCAATCGGAGAATGCGTGTCAAGTCATTTTTCTCTACTACTGTTCAACCGGTGGCTGGGCTTACAGTCATATTTCTCAATTACGGTTCAATCGGAGAATGCGTGTCAAGTCATTTTTCGCTACTACTGTTCAACCGGTGGCTGGGCTTACAGTCATATTTCTCAATTACGGTTCAATCGGAGAATGCGTGTCAAGTCATTTTTCTCTACTACTGTTCAAACGGTGGCTGGGCTTACAGTCATATTTCTCAATTACGGTTCAATCGGAGAATGCGTGTCAAGTCATTTTTCTCTACTACTGTTCAAACGGTGGCTGGGCTTACAGTCATATTTCTCAATTACGGTTCAATCGGAGAATGCGCGTCAAGTCATTTTTCTCTACTACTGTTCAACCGGTGGCTGGGCTTACAGTCATATTTCTCAATTACGGTTCAATCGGAGAATGCGTGTCAAGTCATTTTTCTCTACTACTGTTCAACCGGTGGCTGGGCTTACAGTCATATTTCTCAATTACGGTTCAATCGGAGAATGCGCGTCAAGTCATTTTTCTCTACTACTGTTCAACCGGTGGCTGGGCTTACAGTCATATTTCTCAATTACGGTTCAATCGGAGAATGCGTGTCAAGTCATTTTTCTCTACTACTGTTCAACCGGTGGCTGGGCTTACAGTCATATTTCTCAATTACGGTTCAATCGGAGAATGCGTGTCAAGTCATTTTTCTCTACTACTGTTCAACCGGTGGCTGGGCTTACAGTCATATTTCTCAATTACGGTTCAATCGGAGAATGCGCGTCAAGTCATTTTTCTCTACTACTGTTCAACCGGTGGCTGGGCTTACAGTCATATTTCTCAATTACGGTTCAATCGGAGAATGCGTGTCAAGTCATTTTTCTCTACTACTGTTCAACCGGTGGCTGGGCTTACAGTCATATTTCTCAATTACGGTTCAATCGGAGAATGCGTGTCAAGTCATTTTTCTTTACTACTGTTCAACCGGTGGCTGGGCTTACAGTCATATTTCTCAATTACGGTTCAATCGGAGAATGCGTGTCAAGTCATTTTTCTCTACTACTGTTCAAACGGTGGCTGGGCTTACAGTCACATTTCTCAATTACGTTTCAATCGGAGAATGCGCGTCAAGTCATTTTTCTCTACTACTGTTCAACCGGTGGCTGGGCTTACAGTCATATTTCTCAATTACGGTTCAATCGGAGAATGCGTGTCAAGTCATTTTTCTCTACTACTGTTCAACCGGTGGCTGGGCTTACAGTCATATTTCTCAATTACGGTTCAATCGGAGAATGCGCGTCAAGTCATTTTTCTCTACTACTGTTCAACCGGTGGCTGGGCTTACAGTCATATTTCTCAATTACGGTTCAATCGGAGAATGCGTGTCAAGTCATTTTTCTCTACTACTGTTCAAACGGTGGCTGGGCTTACAGTCATATTTCTCAATTACGGTTCAATCGGAGAATGCGCTTCAAGTCATTTTTCTCTACTACTGTTCAACCGGTGGCTGGGCTTACAGTCATATTTCTCAATTACGGTTCAATCGGAGAATGCGCGTCAAGTCATTTTTCTCTACTACTGTTGAAACGGTGGCTGGGCTTACAGTCATATTTCTCAATTACGGTTCAATCGGAGAATGCGATTCAAGTCATTTTCTCTACTACTGTTCAAACGGTGGCTGGGCTTACAGTCATATTTCTCAATTACGGTTCAATCGGAGAATGCGCTTCAAGTCATTTTTCTCTACTACTGTTCAACCGGTGGCTGGGCTTACAGTCATATTTCTCAATTACGGTTCAATCGGAGAATGCGATTCAAGTCATTTTCTCTACTACTGTTCAACCGGTGGCTGGGCTTACAGTCATATTTCTCAATTACGGTTCAATCGGAGAATGCGCTTCAAGTCATTTTTCTCTACTACTGTTCAACCGGTGGCTGGGCTTACAGTCATTTTTCTCAATTACGGTTCAATCGGAGAATGCGCTTCAAGTCATTTTTCTCTACTACTGTTCAACCGGTGGCTGGGCTTACAGTAATATTTCTCAATTATGGTTCAATCGGAGAATGCGCTTCAAGTCATTTTTCTCTACTACTGTTCAACCGGTGGCTGGGCTTACAGTCATATTTCTCAATTACGGTTCAATCGGAGAATGCGCTTCAAGTCATTTTTCTCTACTACTGTTCAACCGGTGGCTGGGCTTACAGTCATATTTCTCAATTACGGTTCAATCGGAGAATGCGCTTCAAGTCATTTTTCTCTACTACTGTTCAACCGGTGGCTGGGCTTACAGTCATATTTCTCAATTACGGTTCAATCGGAGAATGCGCTTCAAATCATTTTTCTCTACTACTGTTCAAACGGTGGCTGGGCTTACAGTCATATTTCTCAATTACGGTTCAATCGGAGAATGCGCTTCAAGTCATTTTTCTCTACTACTGTTCAACCGCTCCTGGTGGCTGGGAATTACGTCATTTTTGTCTCCCACGCAAAACGATTGTCTGGGCTCAAAGGGTAAATGCCATATTCTTTCAGTAATTAAGGAATCATTGTTCTCCAAACATTCCTTTGTTTTTATTATCTGGGAATTACCTTCTCTACGGTTTAGAATTCAGATTTACTCATCACTTAGACGGGCTGACATGCTAGGCTCTTTAAATCAAGGTACTCTTCTATTCTGTCAAGAGCTGAGTGAAGGGGAGAGACTAATTCATGCCTTCCCAAATTGTTTCGTGCCAAAGTAAATGCAAAACACGGGAAGGAAATTTATTTCGATTAGTTGATTCCATAATGTTCGCAGATAACTGATCTGCTATATACACCATTTATAAAATCGTGCTAACCTCCGAATGGCGAAGAGTACATTGGTATACGAGAAAGAAATCTAGAGAAAAAATGGGAGAAAATAAATCGACAGGAATTGTCCAAGAAACACAAAATATTTTCAAAAGAAAGGGAACGGCTATGTTGTTCGAGGGACAGTAAAAGAATAAGCGATTGATAGAATATAAAAACATCAAAAGATACGAAGAAATAAAAGAATAAAGTAAAACAGCTAGATTGAATGACGAATGATGAATGTATAAAAGAGATATTGAAGGCGAAGAGAATATAGAGAATGGAACCAGAGCATATGTAGATTTTAGAAGAAAAGATATTGGAAAAGAAATAAAGGCAAAGAAAGGGAAAAAATTGAAAAAAATTTAAAAAGTCTGAAAAAGGAACGAAATGGAAAGAGCACAATAGATTGTCGAATGTGAATCGACCATGAAGAAGTAAAAAGAGAAAATAGCCAAAACTAAAGACGCAGAACTAAAAAGCTATCTTGGAAGTTGAGTTAGAAAATTAAATCGAACAAAAGAGAAAAATTTCAATGATGAAAACGAAAACATAAATAACATAAAAGAGAGAAAAACTTAATAGGTAATAAAAAGAAGGAAAGAAAAAGAAAAAAAGGAAATACATAAACATGTTAAAACGACAATTCGAATTGGAAGGAAAGAAATAGTAACAGTGTAAGAATATGAACGGAAGAAAAAAAAGAAAGGAAGGAAGGACACAAAATAAAGAAAGGAAACAAGGAAGGACGGAAAGGAAGGAAGGAAGGAAGGACAGAATAAATAAAGAAAGAAAGAAAGAAAGAAAGAGGAAAAGAAAGAAAACAAAGAAGGAAGGACAAAGAAAGAAAGAAAGAAAGAAAGGAAACAAGGAAGGAATGAATAACCGAATAAAGAAATAAAGAAAGAAAAAATAAAGAAAGAAAGAAAATAAAGAAGGAAGGACAAAGAAAGAAAGAAAGAAAGAAAACAAAGAAGGAAGGACAAAGAAATAAAGAAAGAAAACAAGGAAGGAAGGACAAAGAAAGAAAGAAAGAAAAGAAAGAAGGAAGGACAAAGAAAGAAAGAAAGAAAGAAAGATAGAAAGAAAAGGAAGAAAAGAAACAATATATAAATACAGAAAAAACGTTGAAGAATAAATTAAAAAAAACACAGGATAGACAGAAGGAAATGAGTTAGAAAATGATTTAAATATGTCAATTTTATTTTATGCACTTTTTTTGTTTTGTTTGAGAGTCCAGCTCATTGTAGACCGTCTACTTCTTTCGTGGTGTGATCATTGCGAAGCAAATTATGTTGGCGTCTTTTTTTAGAGCAGACGATTTCCATATTGCTTTGCACTAATAGTAACTTATGCTCCGATTGTGTCAGCAAATGGAGTCTGCATCAACAATGGAAGACCAGAGGAGCGATTATTGAATTATACCTGACCACTTGGACGACGGCCAGCCAAATATCTTGGAAAGCATTACGTCTTAGCTATATTTCATTGCTATGCAAGAAGATTAAGATTATATTATTAGTCATAGATCTAAAACGATACGTCTGTGATAAAGGAATGGTACGAAAAATGATAGACACTGGTCTGTGTTCACCGAACAGTTAGGATGAGTCATAAATAGTTTCCGTTTGTGTTTATCAACTTTATTCTAGAAAAAAGATATATATTCACCATTAATTGCAACGACTTGTTGACTCTTATTACGCGACTTTTTCATAACTTTTGATTAATTTTACGCAGGGTTTGTGCGGGCAAAGTCCTCGACGGAATCTTATTTTTATCAAAGACGATTTTCCAGATCAAAGCGTTTTTGCAACGATTTTAAAAATAATAATCAATTGGTAAATAAAAAAAAATGAATATTATGTACGGAGTAGAACAGACCAACTGAGCTTCAAATATTTTCCTGTGTTAACTTATTATGCTTGCAGTTTATGTTTTCAGGTGCGATATCATTATTTTTACTTTTATCCACAATGTACGCTGCTACAACCGTGTAAAACTAAATTTATGTTAGTACACTCTAAATTTATTTTTAACTACTATTTATTTTTAGTAGTTAGGATAATATATTCGTCATTACGGTTGGCTACAAGAAATGGAAATTACGTATGAGACAGTCTAATAGTCATACTTCTCAGCGTTATCTTTCTTTTAAGTAATTAATCATTTCGAGCGTCTCAACTTGTGGTTAATGAGCATGATTTGTATATAATAGTAGTGAGTTCGATCCTCACCAGGTATTTCATAATTTTGTTTTTCTTCTAAATCCTAGCATTTATATCTGTCTATATTTCTGAGATGAGGTATTATGTACATTATTTACATTATTCGGACTATTGTCCTCGTCTTTGTCGCCATATTTATTACAACGTTTCGGCCGTTGTAGGCTCCGGCCTTCTTCAGGTGGTTCGAATGTCGAACTGAACACTTTATTTCGCTCACTGGGATAGACTGTTCTAGTTCCATGTGCCATGTTTAATGTATGTCAGTTATCAGTAATCTCCTGTTAATTTTTCCCTCTGAAAGATCTTTACTGCCTTAACCTCAATTTGAGGCTTCAAGAACACCAGAAAGTTGTAACACGAGGGGAAGTGGAAAAATCAGGCGTGGCAGACCAAATATGGAGAGAGAAGGGACATCTCCACTCCTCTGTGGAATCAGGTTGAGTTCATAGGCACCATTTGAATTTCGTAAACTTAAGGAATCAGCACGTATGCTAAGCCACAAAATCTCCTGAGCCGACCAAGCATAGAAATGCATACAATATGGGAAGCAATAATAAGGAGTGCCAGAGAAGAGCGATAATAACAACAAAGTTGCAATATGAGCTCTAGTAAATACATGAAATGATAACAGCAAAAGATTGCAATATGAGTAAAGATGGGTGCTGAAGACATTAGATTTATAATACCCAAAATTCATACACAGATGAACACATAGAACAGTGGATAAACGCATTGGTTGAATCCAGTGACAGGACCACAAGAGTGTGAGTTCAATACCCGGTTAAGGCAGTGGAGATGTTTCAGAGGGAAAAATTAACAGGAGATTACTGATGACTGACATCCATTAAACATGGCACGTGGAACTAGAATAGGGAAATAAAGGGTTCAGTTCGAAATTCCAACCACCTGAAGAAAGCCGGAGCGTACAACGACCGAAACATTGTAATAAATATGGCGACAAAGATTAGGACAATACTCAGAATAATGTAAATAATTCTAGCATTACTTTGCAAATAATATATCAAATCCATCTCATTTATGTGCATTTGACGTCGCCTATCATGTCTCTCCATACCCTCCTGACCCTCGAGCTCTTAATAAGTTTTGTCTTTTTGTTATTTCTTCTACAGTCTGTTTCGCCATTCATTTAATCAAGCTCACTCTCTATGGTATTCGTTGCTTTGTCTCTCTTGCCTTCAATCTGTTCTATGTGTATCAGATTCTCCAAGCCCTCCTTATCCCACTGTGTGCCGCAGAAACATCAATTGTCTGTTAGTAATGTTAAGTATAAATTTCATTTTGTTACTACCATTTGCTCTAAAACTTCATCGTTGCTCACAGGTCCGGTCCATGTAGAACCACATTTCTCATCAATCTGCTTAGCTTTTGGATGCATCTTTAACTATCCCAATACGACTTCGGATTTCAGTGTCACAATTTCTGTTTTCTGTTAAAACATTTCCTAGATATTTAAAATTTCGCACGTTTTATTTTAGTATCTCTGATTTGCAATTCGCACTTTGGGATCATCCTTTTGCAAAATCAAAGCATTCAGTCTTCTTGTAGTTTATATTAAATCCTTTATTTTCGCATTTCTTCAATATCTTCTGTTGGAGTTTTTTTTTTTTAGTTTCCTTTCTCTGTATGCTATCAACATTGTGTCATTTTTTTTAAGCTTATCACCCCAAGCAAGACTGGAAGCCACTAACACGCAATGGATTACAGAAGGTTTGGAGGAAGAGCAGATAGCAGTGGTAAAGGAGAGGATGTGGAGAAAGATAGTGGATCGATCAAGGCCACTTGGGTTACAGAAGATTTGGAGCGAGAGCAGATAGGAATGAAAGGTGAAAGGATGTGGAGAAGGGAAGTGGATAGATCAAGGCAACTGGAGATGTCGATTGATGTTACACTTAAATAGTTGGAGATTGTATTTGTCAGGGATACAGGAATAAGGAAGGGAGTTTCACAGGCGAGATGTGCGAGACATGAAGCTATTGAAGTAGAAGAGACGTCTACATCTAACAGTTTCAACGGTGAAGGGGTGGGAACGGGATGCCAGCCTCGTAGGACGTTTAAATTCATGAGGCCTAGGAACCAGCGAAAGCAGCTCCTCGGAGCAATTACCGTGAAAGTATTTGTAAAAAAGACAGAGCGAGGCAACGTCGCGTCTGTGAGAGAGTGACTGCAGACGAGATGACAGATCAGGGCCAATTACATTGCATATCCGTCTCTGTATCTTATCAAGAACCCCGAGGCAAACAGCAGGGCCTCCAGACCATATATGGCAGCAATACTCCATGCAAGGGCGACTGTTATGTTATTTAATGTCAATAATGTATAATGGTAGGACTGTTCACTCAGAATCCTCTTGCTGTATAGTTTGAATGAGTTCGGTGTGAAGAGACATCCTTGTCTTACACACCTCTCAAATTTTGTATATCTGCTGAATACATTCTCTATCCGTATGCGAGTGGCTTTCTGCCATTATAGGTTCTTAGTTATTCTGATAGCGCTCCAAAATATATCATGGTTGTTGAAAAGTTCCGATAGTTATTTATGCTGTAATTTCTCGAACGCTTTTAAGTAATCTATAAAACACAGGTACACATTATTCTTCATTTGTATTGCCCTTTCTGAAAAATTCTGCGTATAACTATCGAGTTCCATCTTCCGCTTTCTTTGACGAATCCGCAATGTTCCAGTCCTACTTCCGGTGTGATTCACCTGCGTCATCATCAGAATTCGGATAAGTGTCGTTACATGGCTGATTAAGCTGACTGTCGGATGGAGTTCACATTCGTTTCGTCCTGGTTTCCCAGTCAGGGCTATAAAAATATTTGGTATTAAATATGGAGGAAAATATTTTGGCTATTTAAATTATAGCGCATTCATCTTCTACGTTTCAAGTGGAAGACATTCACACAGTTCATCGTCAGCTCTAAAAAGTAAAATTTTAGCATATGAGTTTTGGAATGGTGCATATTTATTTAAACAATATCCTAAACCATATTTAAGCAATACGTCCATTGTTGAGCCTAAAAGCTCTCCGGGTTTGTGGTTAATTGATAAACAGCCAGATATTGCACCGCTTATATGCCCCATGTCACATTAGAACGTGTGCGATCGTGGTTTTCCGCAATTTCTTATACTTTTTATATGTAAGCAATGTGTATCTCCTTATTCTCATCCACAGTTATCCTGCCATCAGTTCACCCAGGATCGTTAGAAAGGCCATTCGCCTAAACACCTTCCCCTCTTACCTTCTATATATTCTGTGTATGACAAATTCTAACCATAACCCGTTTTCCAAATTATTGAACCCAGAAATTCTTACTTTCTCTTTCTGATTCTAAGTACGACTTATGTAGACACAGTCCTTAAATCTTCCCCAACGCTCACATGTAAAGTCGTGCTTTAGAATCGCCTCTCTATTTTCTCAATTTATTTATTCACTTTTGTGGAAGCTTCCAAGCACACGCTAACATATCAGAGGATTGTCATTATTTGGAATTAAATCCGGTTTTATTAACGAAATTCTTCTGCTTCTTAATACTGTGTAACATTTGGAAGGCATCTTTCATTATTTGAATACCCATTATGTGTTCTGTGTCACACCTTCCGTCGTCTGTTAAAGAGTTAATTTACTCCTTGCTAAAAGTAAAGTAATGACATTAAACAAATCCAAATATATAAAATAAACAAATACTGTTTATTGACTTATAACTATACCTATATTAATGTTTTATCCATTGTTGCTTTAGGTGTTTCTTTTCTGTTGAAGATTCAGTCACCGTTGAAGATGAATCAAACATCAGAGCAGAATTCCTTGAAAACAACAAAGTTGAAATCCTTGATGCGAAAAACTACATCATTCAAATATTCAACACAATAACTCGCAGACAAGTGTCAGAAAAAGACCGACTCCCCAAAATTTATATGACAAAGTCCAGTAAGCATATTGTGAAAACATATAAAGCAGCATTGCACACATTGTTAACGGACAGACCACGAGAACACATTACAGAAGTAAATAACATGATATATGCAACGGCTTTGGCAGCTACTGAAAACCTTACTATCAAAATAAAATGAACCCACTTGGAAGACAAATTTAAAGCGAGAAATTGAGGAAATCCGATTCAAGTTATCGATACTAGATGATATTTCAAGCAATTTCAAAATAGAAAATCAAGATATCAAGTGGAAATATAAAATTAAAGAAGTAAATAAAATTCCACCGGTTAAGGAAATGCTTAAACAGAAACTCCAACTAAAAACACAGAGAACAAGACGATGTGAAAAGCGTTGTAGGTTCTTTCGAAGAAATAGGATATTCAAAAAGGACCAAATAGTAGTTAAAATGCCAACATCTATTGAATAAGTTCAAAAGTTTTGGGAGAAAATTTCGAGCAACCGAAACGAATATAATCCCAATGCAGAGATGATGAAAAGATGACAAGAAAGAATGAAAGATAAACTGAGCAAGAATGGAAACTATAAACAAGAATAATCCATAATGAGTCCATAAAACTCTTGCGGAAACCTTATCAGTGCTAATTAATAATCCCCATGAAATTACAGAATGGATCACAAAAGCTATTACATACGTTATAACAAAAACGGATAAAACAGATGATCCAAAAAATTATAGGCCAATAACATGTCTGTCGACCACATATAAAGTGATCACGTTTATTCTGACGAACTGTACTTACGCTTTTCTCGATGAAAACAAAATTCTTCCCCGTGAACAGTATGGATGTCGGAGAACTTGATATGGATGCAAAGATCAACTAATAATAGATGTAGAAACCCTGGAAAATTTCACGTAGAAATCGCAGCACAAATTCGATAGATTATCGTAACACGTTTGATACTGTGTAAACACTCTTGGATTCTTAAGGCTTTAGAAACGGTGATAGTAAATTTCCTTAAATATAGAATGGAAGTGTGGAAAAGCACATTACACTTAAATCGCACTAACAATTGTTTCACTATCCGAAGAGGAATCTTTCAAAGAGACACACCTTTTTTTCTGTCTGTCCTTAAGCCGCTTTTGTAAGCAGTAATACCTATGGCTACAAAGTAATAAAAGAAAGTGTTTACTCATCTTTTCTACATGGATGCTATTAAACTCTCTGCAAAAGAAGATAATGAGTTGAAGGGTTTCTTTAATATTATAAGATGTTTCAGTGATGATATCGGTATGGATTTCGGATTAGATAAATATGCAAAACAGCGTTCAGGAAATAGAGGATTACAGAAACACACTGAATGAATCTAGATTAGAGAAGTGAAACAAGAAGAAACATATAAATACCTAGGAGTGAGAGAAGGAGATGGAATACAGAATACACAAATATAGGATAAATAAGAAAAGAATTCTACAGGAATCTGCGTCTGGTGTTAATTCCGATTTGAATTTACAATACAGAATATGAGCTATATAAACTTTAGCTATTCTTTGGTGCAGTACAGTTTCAAAATCATTAATTTGACCATAACTAACATTGACAAGAGAATTGATGTCAAAACGAGAAACCTTCATCCCATTCATCCTAAGGCTGATGTCGACCAGCTTTATGTGCCCAGATCCGAAGAAGGCACAGGTTTAGTTCCATAAGAACTTTCTTTCACAACAATCGGTCTTCAGAGATTCCTGGATAATACTGCATGATGTTCTGTGTCAATATACATGAAAGAAATAAGAAACTTTATTCAGTGATAAAAGAAGCCAACAAATTCAAAATGACATTTCAAGTGGGTGAGGAAGTGCAAGTAATCCATAAGGCACCTACTGCATCGGCAGGTAACCTGAAAATGATAATAAAAGTAAATGCAATGTACCAAATGCATAAACGATGACGGGAAATGCCTCTTCATGGACAGTACTCTGCCCGTAGAAAACAAGGTGATGTAGAGAGATCCCGTGCCCATCAGTGGTGACATAGTGATGGGTTACAAGCTGAAAGTGAAGGTTTTATTTTTGCCCCAGAGACCTAATAGTTGCTAACTAGAGAAAACCAACCACAAATACTGAAACATGGTATTTAACCGAAATGCACATCCTGTGATAAATATCCAGAAACAACCAGTTTTCAAAGATTCCTGGATACTAAAGAAGATTTGGTTGATGACGTTTGTCAAAGAACACGAAAGATGTAAGCAAATTTATTCAGTAATAATGGAAGCCAACAAATTCAAATGGGGAATTCAAGTGGGTGAAGAAGTGCAAATATGCCACAATATACTTACTGCAGCGGCTAAAACATAAGAAAAGGAAGCAAAAGCAAATGCAATGTACCAAATGCAGAAATGATTGCAAGTATAACCTTCTTCATGGTCAATACTTTGCCTGTACCAACCATGCGGCTTGAGACAAAACCCGTACCTATCAGTTGTTACATAGTGCAGCGTTAAAAGCTGAAACCAAAGGTTTTATTTTCGCTGCACATGAGCAATGCTTACTAACTAAAAATTACCAAGCACCATTTACGATACTAAATAAGAAAACTAACATCGTTTAATTTTCCGGTATTTATGCATTTTAATTTGTCTTTTTGACACCATGTTTCAACGCAGAATTTCAATTGAATTCGTCAGTGGGTGTCACCAACATAATAATAATAATAGTAATAATAATAATAATAATAATAATAATAATAATGATAATAATAATAATAATTGAGCCATCGATCACCAAGTCTATAATGGTACCATCTCTTTCATTTGTCATTAGTTTGTTGTTGTTTTTAAATTGGTCAGTGGAAAATATCATGACGCCTTTTCAAAACTTAGGTCTCTGGGCGGGATCCGGAACAAAATATGTGCACACCAGAAATCAAAATAATAATAATAATAATAATAATAATAATATTTTAAAGATATATTAATAATATATTACACCACATGCTGAAGGAAATTAGAAACATAACCCGGACACCAGTTAAAGAAACTCTTGAAGTCACTCGTATATGAAGATTTACTGTTCATACAGACACAAATAAAAATTAATGGAGCAAAAAGCACCATTAAATTTTAATAAAAATAAAATATTATTTCATGTATATAGCGGTGTCATCAGATGAAAAATATATCTTTCTACTAATATCATAAAACAAATAAATGTGATGCCGTTGAAATTGAAACTAAACAAGGTATAACTAAAAACTATTGCTTTTGGACTCTGGTTTCAATTAGTTAAACAAAAATAAACACTTTAATAAGTTATCTGGTGGCATCTGTCTACAAGATTCAGAATATTGAACTCTGCTGAACTGCATATTTACTCAGGAGAGTACTATCAATGTAAAGAGAATATAAACACTGTATACGTTAATTCTTGGATAATGACCCGTTTTGGAAAAGTACTAATCTGAAAGCAAATAATAATAGTAATAATAATATATAGAATTTATGATGATGAAATTCGAGGCATTTATATAAAAAGCCTTGCACGGAGAATTTGTACCAAGTGACCTCGTGTCCTGGGTATGGCAATAAACTACATCCGCGTCCAGAGTAAGACGATAAACTACGTCCGACAGCAAGGCCTCTGATCAGGATAATTGCTGGTGTTCCCAGATCCACCTGAGCCTGGGTGGTAGCACCTGTTAGGGTCCCAGTTATGGGCAAATACTTAACCCCGAACTAAGGTAAAAAGCATTATAAAAGTGTAAATATAGGCTTTAATACCAGAAATACTTTGTAAAAATTATTACCAGAATTAAATTTTCGAAGAAAAAAAAAACTATAACCAGTAATAAGTTTTTGAAAAAAATAATATTACCAGCTATATACATTCTTGATGAAAAAAACATCAAATATTGACAAAACAATAATATTACCAGAAAAAAAAGGTTGTCGGTATTAAATGACCGATTGAGGTTGATATGACGTAAAACAAACCAAACCAAACTAAACCAAACCAAACCAAACCAAACCAAACCAAACCAAACCAAACCAAACCAAGTGATCTCAGTTCCGGGATCGTTGAAGGGGTTAAAGAACAGGAGCTTGAAGAAGTAGAAATTAATCTATGATATTTGTAGCGCAAGAGAAATCTTTAAGAACAAATTCCATCATGTACACTATTCAGAGATCAGCTGATTTACCCTTATGTAGGGTGTGTATGAATGTCTATTAGTGAGAGAGAAAGAATACAGACCATACCATGGCAAAGCATCACGTAGAATATAGTGGCACTATGTAGGAAGAATGACCACGAGTACGCAGAGAACTGGTACGATCGCTTACGACCAATGTGACCAAAGGAAGCTCATGTAGGAAACGATCATCTTCTATGACAATCCATTGGAGATTCATCGCCCTACTATCACACTTGTGTAGGAGGTCAGCTATGAATGTATCCCGATAGATATTGCGGATAAGAACATATAAAGACGAATCAGGGGAAAAAGTCGGAGGTACCAATACTCGGTAGGGAAAATCAGAGAAATATTACAAACACCAGCTACATTTGCTCCTTTTGTTGTTTTCGAACTCTAGACTATTTCCTGGAATATTTATGTTAAACAGAACGCCCTGGGGTTACCTGACACCACTGGTAGTGCGCAGGTGGCACCTCTGATTGGAAAAAAAATCTCATGCGCTGAATGAGTACTGTGTCTTTAAGCTGTGCGTAGGAGCCGAGACATAATAATCATCATCACCCGGCCAAGACAACTAAGAGTCAGAGAGGATATCAAGTGAAACCATAATAATAATAATAATAATAAAATAATAATAATAATAATAATAATAATACCTGACGAATGAGCGGAAATCTAGTCTAGCCTCGAGTAGCAACACAACCAACAAACGACGCGGAAGGAAGTAAAAGAAATGAAAATGAGAAGTGTAACATAATCAGAGTTGAGCTGTAAATAGCAAATGACTTTTGCGTACGCCAGACATGATTAATTTGTCCATTCTTAGTCAATGAAATGGGGGAGGGACAGAGTGATTTTGGTGAACTCTTTAAAAACGATCGATTGCGACGAAGATCAAACAGTTAGTATTGACATTAAAATCGATTAAACTGAGCTTGATTAGAAAAGTAAAAATGTAGTTTAGAAATGTGATTTAAACTATTGAGTTTTCGCCCGAAACTTTTGCAGAAAAATGAAAATAACTTAAACCGGCATGAGGAAACTTCAAAATTTGCTATATATTCAACAGGATGTTTCCGTTGCATTTCTCCTTCTCTACATATGTTAGCCTGCATTTAATAATTGACACTCAGTTTTACTCCTGTACTATCATGCTGCTTGTTGTTTGCGAGTCACCATCGGACAGGTAAAAGACCAGTTGGATGGCCTCCTATTCACCAGCACGAAGAGAAATGTTACTAACAAGTTATGAGAACCGACAGTCATTCCACTGCCACCCTACAAGATGGCCCGTTAGGCAAAAAAAAGAAGCAGATACGTGTAACTGGCCTGACAACGTCAATAAGTGGACCGGGACATTTGAAAGACACACAGTCTCTAGCACGACATCGAGTCAGCTGATATAGGTGGTCTGCTGTGAATAGACCCTACATTGACACCCGGTCATTGGAATGATGATGATGATTGTGTTGATGATGGTCGTGATGATGATGGTGATGACAACGATGATGATGATACAAACAACAGATAAAGAAAGTATATTAATACCGTAATTCCCCATTTATAATAAGCATTTTCTTTTAAAATAATAAGCAAAATTAGGGGTGCGTCTTATGCACAGCGACAAAAATATTTTTAAAAATGCCGTTTCATAGGTTTATTTCAGTTGGGAAATGACTCTACTCAGCACCAACATACGACAATTTGACACTAACATTCGCTCCATAGGATGTCAAATACAATCATATGTGCCTCACAATACTTACAAGTGGTAAATAAAATAAGAATTATCATAAAATCAGATTAGAATAATATTATTCTATGTTTAAATCATTTTTAATAAGAGTAGGAAACGATGGCCGTAATGAAATTCGAGAGGTACAATCTATAGGATTTCATTGTCAAAAGGGGTGCGTATTATGCGTGAGTAGAAGCATTTTAGCACACATTTAGCAAAATTTTAGGAGTTCGTATTATGGATGAAGGCGTATTACACATTACGGTAAGTGAAATCTGTTTATAATGAAGTAGTCGTTTATATTTTCATGGAAAGTTTAGTTGATTGCTTTCGACAAAAGTCAGATGTTAAAAGAATTATATTTTCCTTTACAAAGAAATATCTCTTTTTCTCTTAGAAAATATGCATACATTTGAATTGGGTAATTCTTTACATTTAAAAAAAAAACTCAATAAATTGGAATTTTACCGTACAAAGAATATACACATTATTTAATCTTGCTTATTTGAACGAAAAGCTTTTCTTAAATGTGTGTCTCTTTTCTTTAAAAAGAAAATATATTCGAAATTGAACATCTCTTCATTTACAAAGAAAACGAATATTTTTTTTAAATTGTACTTCTCTAAATCTTCAAAAGAAAATTTATTTTTGATATATACATCTTTTTTCTTTGCGAATGTTTTTTTGCTTAATTGAGTATCTCTTTTTTTTCTTATCTTGTTTTTATATTTATATCTCTATTTATTTATAGATAAAATAATTTTCATTGAATTGCGTGCTTTTCATCCTTCAAAAAGAAAATAAAATTTTTTTTTAAGTTTGTATCTATTTTCTCTTAAAAAGAAAAATACTTTTCACCTTCTATATTTTTGTTCACATAGAATGAAAATAAATAAAGTATCTTTGAAATAAACGTTTTTAATTGATTATATATTTTCTTGAATTTATACTTTTATAAAGAAAATAAAGTTTTTTTTTCTTTTCATTGTCTATATCTTTTCTATTAAGGATATAATTATTTCTACAGTTATATATCTCTTTCCAATAATCGAAAATATTTTTAGGACAAGTTATCTCTTTAAATTTCCAAGGAAACTGAATAAATTGTTTATCTCGTTTCTCTTAAGAAGGAAACACATTTTTGAATTCTGTTTCTCTCGCCGATATAAAGAATTTAGGGAGGAATTGAGAAACTCTTCCCATACACAAAAATATTATTTTATTCCAGATCTCTCTTCATATTCAAAGAAGCACGCATTTTCCTTAAATTGGCTCTTTTTTCCTTTCAAAGAATATAATCTTTTATATTTGTAACTATTTTCACTTGTGAAAATATTTTTAGAATTAACAATGCATCTTCTCTTGAAATGAAGATTATTTAGCCATCTGTCTTATAGTGGAAATATAAATTATTTTCAAGTCTGTATCGATTCACTTTTTCGAAATACCTTTTCTAAATTGTGTATCTGTTTTTTAAAAAGGAAAAAAATATTGGATCCCGTTTCGCTTATAATAATAAACTGTCACATACACACATATAGACACAGACAGACACACATATACACACATACACAAACACACGCACACACATACATATATATATATATATATTTTGACTAAAATATTGACCCTGAAGATGAACAATGATGTTCGAAAGCGCTAGGTCATCGTATGGACAATACATATTTCGAAACTATTTTCAAATAAAAAGTCTCATTACAGAATATGAGAAAATTCAAAAGAAAATGTGCAAGACTCTGTTGTCTTTAACATTCAACACTACATGTTTGAAAGAAAAGTTGCTGCCAAATTACACACACACACACACACACACACATATATATATATATATATATATATATATATATATATATATATATATATATATATATATATATATGTATGTATATGTCAAAATGCATCGCTGCCACTTGCTTTTCTGCAAGATGGAAATGATCGTCTGCTGTTCCAATATTTCAGAATTTAGGTGAATCGTCCAACCCTTCCATCAATCGGCCTCATTCCTTTTTACCTCATTTTGGAAAACTACCAAAAGCCCTAAGCATTGGAGAATTGCTTAAGAATCTCACAACTCGGGGCCTTCTTTCAGACAAGCAATATGGCTTTCGTTTTTCTAGGTCAATTGCTGATGTTCTGAGAATAATTGGAGAAAGAGCTATGAAGATTTATATAAGAATGGTGAGGTTGCTTTGGACATTTCGAAACCTTATGCCGGGTTTTACCGTGTAGGTTTTCTTCTCAAACTGTAAGGTTATGTCGTCTGCGGACAAATTGTTAAAATTTCCGGTCTTTTAAAATGAATGACTTCTCTTCTAGATCCTTTTGCACTAATGCCGATGTCCCTCAAAGCTGTATCCTTGACCCTACTTTTTGTAAATTTTCAATTTACTCCTGTCTGGATACTAAGCCTGATTGGTCCGATAAGGTTAAATTAGCGGCTGATGTAAAAAATCACCGCTAGTCTGTGGTTAACTGAGGCAAATGATTGCTTGTTAAATTTACCACCTCCAAAACTAAACATCTCTCCAGGAGAGTGACTCCTTGCGTCTTCTCGAGCTAACATTCTAGGCACACATGAAGTGGAGAGACTATAATGATTCCATCTGTTTCATGCTAGATGCAATCGTCAGGCCTGACGATTACATCTAGCATGAAACAGACTGTCGTCTCTAAGTGTTGACTTCTATGTTCACTTTATATATATATATATATATATATATATATATATATATATATATATATGTATATGTAAATGTACATATATATATATGTATATGTACACATATATATATATATATACATATATATATATATGTACATATATATATATATATATGTATATGTATATATATATACATATATATATGTATATATATATACGTATGATTAGGCCATATATATACACACACACACACTCACACACACACACACACACACATATATATATATATATATATATATATATATATATATATATATATATATATATATATATATAGGGAGTGAGAGAGAGAGGCTATGACCAGATCAAGTGAAAATACCGGTTCCCATACGATCAACGAATTTAAGAAAAGTCAACACTTGGCAGTACATAGGTAGGTAATCGCTTGAGAATACCAGGTACTGTAAGCTTCGATTTGCAGGTGGTGTAACGGATAATGTCACGGAATTGTTAATTAGAGTGTCGGGTTCCAATTTCAGTTGGTTTCGTTGTATTCCCTTACTCACAAATATCCTAGGGAAAAGCGTAAATTCACCTCTTCTCCCATCCTGCTCTGGGTAAATACGTATGATTTGATTACGAATTCATTATTTTCACAGAAAGTAAAATAAAATTGCGTCGAAATAGTTATATTTCGTCATTAAATAACTTATAATGATCGATGCCGTTAAACAAAAACAATCAAGCATTTTTATTTATATATATATATATATATATATATATATATATATATATATATATATATATATATATATATATATATATATATATATATATAAGTCAACACTTAGAGACGACAGTCTGTTTCATGCTAGATGCAATTGTCAGGCCACGAGTGCTGATATTTTTCTCGGCTATTTATATATACGGCTCAGGGGTGCATTGTGGGCAGTCTCTTTTGGCGGTTATTTTACCGGAAATCGTTTATTTGTTTATTTATTTATTCGGGTTAAATTATTTTGCTTGTTTTTATTTATAAGTGTTGACTTCTATGTTCACTTTTATATATATATATATATATATATATATATATATATATATATATATATATATATATATATATATATATGAGGTACGAGAGCTAAAAATAGAAAATGAGAATCCCCAAATCGCACCCTATATCTATGCACACAATGGAGTATCTCTTCTCTTATGATGTAAATATATATACTTTGTTTCTGGTATCCAGCTGCAATGAAAATATTAGATTGCATATCTCCTTTCTGTTAAAAAATATAATTTTGTGAATTCTATATCTTTCTAACTTACAATAAAAATAAATGTCTTGAGATAATCATACATTGAATTATCTGTTTATAATATAAAATATATGCTGCCTAATATAATACGTTTATGAAGACAAATGATCCGCAGTACGAACATCTGGAGAAAAAAAAACTACTAAGACATATCACTCTATTAACTGAATTATGTACTTAGTTCATGTCACGTTAACTGGAAAACACTTACAACAAAAGAATTCGTGGATTTACCAAATTACAAAATTCATATAGACTTGAAATATCTGAACTTTAGCGTTGCGACTTGTACGTTCCAATATTGTATAATCCTTAATAAATAACTCATTCTTAAAAAAACGCATTTATTTCGTCTTCGAGTTTTGATGTTAAAGGAAAAAATTACAGCCTGACGATGAAGCCGTGAAGTTCTGGAAAGTAGTTGCTGTTTTATAAAATCCACCAGATCCATCTGACAACTATTTTATACATAAGGATCGCATCATTCAGTGGATTGGTAGTTGTTTAATGCTTATATTAAGTCTATTAGCGAAGAGATTTCGCCATTACATTAATATTGCTAATTGATTCAATGTATGATTATCTCTTTATAATAAATATATATATATATATATATATATATATATATATATATATATATATTTGTACACTGACCGACGTAATGTAAGATCCGTAAAAAATCAATATATTCTTTGAGATATCTAAAGAGCTGAGTCTTAATCATACTGACCAAACTGAAACTTCGAATTTCTTTGCAATAGACGAAACAATGTTAACATAAACATGCTTTAAAAATAAAGTCAACTTTCCTTTTTCCTGTAAGCAACCCGTTCTTAACGAAGCAGAAATGGAAGAAAAGAAGAATATGCAAAGCGATCGTTTGCTATTTAGAAAAGAGTAGAGGTGCATATTAACGTCTGCATCGTTTCTATAAAGTCACTTATTCTTTTACCTTAAAAACCGCAAAGAAAATCAGATGAAAAAGAAGGTAAACTTTAACTGAAAAGGGACAACTTAATACGATAAATATTAGTTTATTTAATTAGAAGCAGAAGAGACTTCAGATTCACGGTGATAGCTCTCCTCGAGTAAACCATTACTCGTGGGTTATAAGTTCGACACTCAACGGCGCCATATACACGTGTTTTTCTGTTGCATTCAGCGAACCTTAAAAATAAGAAGAGAAGAAAGGAAAAAGACTCCCAGACAAACAAAATACAAAAAAAGGAAAAAAGTAAGAAAAGAATAGTTAGATAATTATTACGTTTCATATAGTAATGTGAAGACTGTGGTGTGTCAGCCTTTCAAGTGAGGAGAGCGTGATGGTTTTCTAAGTCAACATTCCAAATACTGGCTACATAGGACTACATAGGACAGAAGATCAATCATTGCAAGAATATTTATTCAACAACAGAAAAATGAAGACAACGGAAAGGATACATACTTGAAAGAAAGAAAGACAATGAAATATAAAATAATATGAAAAACAAAGAAATAAATAATCATATATATATATATATATATATATATATATATATATATATATATATATATATATTTATATATATTTGTAACTGACCGAGGTAATGTAAGATCCGTAAAGAATCAATATATAGATATCTAAAGAGCTGAGTCTTAATCATACTGACCAAACTGAAACTTCGAATTTCTTTGCAATAGACGAAACAATGTTAACATAAACATGCTTTAAAAATAAAGTCAACTTTCCTTTTTCCTGTAAGCAACCCGTTCTTGTCGTGATGTTCACTGAATGGGCGCTGCACGATTTGACATGACTCTTAAGTAAACACACATATTGCACTTTCGTTCAGCAAAAGTGCTAAATTCGTCTTGTTACAGTTCGTGAGAATCACAATAATAAGTCATCAATTCACAAATAGGAAATCCGTGTATGTCTTTTTATTTTTATTTTCTTTAACTATATAAGCTTTTGTATATTCATTATTAAATTAATACATAGAGTTATACGAGTCAGGTGAGAGATATTTAATTTACAATACCGGAATCGAATCAAAAAAGTTGTTTGGTCAGCTTATGAACAGCATAAATGACGCTGTATATTAAAAATGAAAACTCCCATAAAAACACATTTAGTTACACATATTATATATCTTCTAGTTTTAATTGCTTTACATATTTAAGTTGAAAGAAAACTAATAGTAACCATTGTCGTTTAATCACTGAAGGCAAGCAACATTGCTCCTAGTGCGTACTTCAGGAGAGGTCCACTTGGAAAAATTGCGTTCTGTATGCAAATGAATATTACCCACAAATAAGAATACGAGAAAGTGTTAAAACAAGATTGTACCGTGTGTAACAACAAAATTGTCCATCCCCAAAAGTATTTAATATCTAAAAAATAACTAAACTGTTTTTCTTTTGCCAGGTTTTCATATAAGATGTTTAGCCATCCTGATACTATTTGTCGTAAGAATCACTGAAAAACACTTTGAATTATTCAGATAGAAAGAGAAAAGTATATATTCGTTTTGAGTCAGACCCGCTGTTTTCCCAAATGAGAAATGGCGATAGGAAAAGGATCATTTAGGACTTCAGTAATGGTACCAATATTCATACTCAGGCTTCCAACTACAAAGTCCATTCAAGATCTATGATCTGAACAGTAGTACGTTTTAAAAAGAGAGAACAATATTGAGGAAAAGTGGATCAGTAGGACACAACAGGAAGAAGGATCATAATTTGAACTTAGAGATAAAGAGATCAATTAGAAAACAATCAATTCAACCCATAAGACGTTTGGCACGTGAGAGAGGAGATTCAGCTGTGACAGTCCAAAGAGCAGTGAAAAAAGAAATTGAAAATAAAATCATACTTGAAATGTGTCAGGCACCTCATTACACCAGAACAGAAATTTAGAAATTTAGAGAGGGCGAAGATCATTTTGAATAAGCTTGTAAAGTATCCTGGAATAACATATATATATATATATATATATATATATTTGAAGTTTTTTTCAATCTTCATGTGCTTCCAATATTCAGCTATGATTAATTAATGATGGACAAGTCATTTTTGTTTATGATAGATTTTATCACGATTTTTCTGTTAAGTTTGGAGAGCAATTATATATTCTTATAGTACAAAGTAGAGACCAATAGTGCTATAAAAACCTCGAAAAATTCCAGTAATATGTCTTTAATCATTTCTAAGATACAACGGTTCAATATTTAATCTAACAATTGGACAATTTTGATGTTACACGATTTGGACAATTTTGCAGTTACATCCGGTTGACCTTGTAAATTTCCAGGCGTGAATCCGTCGGACGACTACGTATGGGATGTATTCATGACCGATGAAAACCAACGGCTCACTAACACTATATAATTTCTCTAAGTTGGCTATTTCTAGAACAATGTCTTATTCGGGCATGTCAACATGTCAGACCTCGTATTGAAGCAGTCATCGATGCTAACGGTGGACATATTAAGTGGCATGTGTCAGGAAGAGCCTCAAGATTATTTATGGCTATATTTTATCAAATAAATCTCTTGTTTCATGATTTATGTGTCTTTTACTAAATTCATGCAAATATTTCAGAGGACTGAGCAAACCTCTATATACACAACATGGCCTAATAAACAAAAAGGGAGGTAATCATATCTGATGGTTAACCAATTATTTCTGGCCCATTTATATCATTCTATATGGAAGTGGGTGAAATCCTGATATAGATTATGAACTGATGATTGTTGACCATGTTCGCCATAGTCTTGGAATATAGAATCCAGCGCAGTACATAATCTGTTCAATGAAACAACGCCAATACAACTACCAACAGCTGTTCAGTAATTCTTCAGTCTTCGATATCAGAGGTTGGCAGTGAATATGTGGAGAGAAAAAAACAAAACATGACCGCCTTTTATACACGTTTCTGATTGGTGAACTATAAAATGAGTCAGCTCATTTTGGCTGGCTCTCTAGTACACAGAATACCCAAAAACTGTAATAATGATCTGGTATCTGTTCAAGGAATTCATAGGCCCTGAATGTTTACAAATATGATAGAACTGTTTTAACTATTTTATATGTCTTATGTGTTTATATTGACACACTATGTTTTAGAATTATTGTCTTTTCGCATGATAATTGTTCATAATGTGAACTGGTTCGTGTAGTTTTTGTGTAGTATAAAATGTGTAAAATATACCATTTTGACTACATATACCAAAGTTCTACTAAAGGTACTTTTTCTGTTATATAAGATCAACAATATGATCGATTTTTCAAAAGAGGCATGTTCATTGTCTTTTAGAGAGAAATAAAAAGTCTAAATAAAGAACTGGCTAACAACTACACAGAGATCTATAAGTTTCCAAAACTTATAGATCATCTGCTTCATTTTTTTTATTTTCTGTTCTTTTTTTTCGCATGAAATACAATACATCAAAAGGAAAAACAAGTAAGCATTATTTCAAAATGTCTTCAATACCCATGAGAAATGTCCTTTGTCTACGCTTATGTGTTGCATATTTGACCAGAAGTAAACTCCCACGCCCGCGCCTCATCCAAATGCACAGAAATGCTAAATTTAAAGAAATGTCAAAAGAACTGTATGTCGACGTGGAAGCCGTAAAAACATCATTATGGCAATATAACACCTGAAATGCGCATTGTTTAATTCTACTGAGATTGGAATGTTTCTCGGTAAAAAAAAAAACTTGAAAGGCTTTGTGTGTGTGTGTGTGTGTGTGTGTGTGTGTGTGTGTGTGTGTGTGTGTGTGTGGTGGGGATTAGTGTCTGCAGTGAGCATCGCGTCTCATGAAGCAAAGCATTAGCCTGAGAAAAAACAAGAATCAATACAAGGACGTCTTCCAAGAAAAAAAAAATTGCGACGGTAACAAGCACCCTTGAAAATATAACCACAAATTCTGAATAAAATTATAAAATTGACAAGACTGTCTCTAATAAATAACATGGCGCAACAATTTTAACGTCGATTCGACTCCTGTCTATTCAGCCCATTTAATATTACCAGTCCACCAAAATTGGAATAGGAACGAAACTGACCCAATTCCAATAGACTACTGGCAATGTTCATTCGAAAATCGATGCATATATGAGCCTTTTAAATAGTAGTGTGGTTACCTTTTCCAGACGCGTACCCAGTCACTTTTTTTCGGTTTGTAAATACACACGGTGCCAAATTGTACTTTATACTGCAACTATGCTGATTGGATGTTAGTTACAGTTTCTGGATAACAGATAATAGTTGAACAAGGCGAGTACATTGAAACCCTCGGTCACAATGAGTTGTAACTTCGTGCTAATTCAATCGTCGACAACTTTCTCAAATTTTGCTCTAGCCAATTTCACTCAGAAAACTTAAATCAATCCGTGGTATGATTTTCTGTTGCTTCTGACGGTTCTGCATTTTGAAATATGCTCCCAAGACATATAATATGAAGAAACCTCTCCTTAAAAAAATAAAAATTGACCATGGGAAATGTTTGAGCCCTGTTCCATAAATTTTCAACAACTCGGTCACACGCTAACCAATTTATGTACATTCAAAAATGTATTGAATGGTCTTAGTACTGGTGCAGGCGTTTTGCGAAGTAGGTGAGTAAACATAATATTATTCTCATTCATAACACCTTATTCGCATCAGGATCTGTTTGTATTCTTTAAGCATGAGCTTAGGATAAAAATCAGATCTGATAGAAAACGTTTGATTTCGACAGATTTCGAGATGAACCTGGTTCGTGTGGACGGGGCTAGCCTTGAGTTTCTCTTTTAAGTCCCCTTGATGCAGCGGGGCAGGTTCCTGTGAACCGTCCCCTGGTTAACTTAGATATTATTATGATTTCCTAGTTAATGTGAATAAGTTTTATTCCTGGTATGTTTCCCGGCATTCTCATTTATTATGGTCCATGTTGAGATTTCCAACCTCCCCAGTTTGTTTTTGTCCCGCATTTTTCATCTCGCCAGGGTCAGCCTTTGATTTTCCCCATACGGCCATTTATTGTTATCCTTCCCGTTCAATTAGTAATTGTGTTTCGTGATTCTGTTGATCAGCAGAATACAGCAGCCTCTCTTATTATTTTGAGGGGCGGACGGTATATACTAACATTATTTTGTTTTAGTTGAATCTTTGGTTTACATATTGCGTTTGTTTTCTGGGCTCATCTCCGCTCGCACATCATTTCATGAATCATGAAATTTTGAAACATTTATGTCATAGTGTGTTTTTTTAGGTCCCCTGTGAATATGTGGTATTGGGGTATATGCAGGACTGAGATGTGATAGATGGGTTCTTTTGGCGAATGAGTAAATTATTATGAATGAATGGGTCGTGTGTCAGATTAACTAAGACTAGGACAGCTAATGAAGAATTTCCCCTCCTCATTTCCCTCTTCAGAGTAAATACCCTCATAACACAGATATATCATGGTGAAATTGTATACGGTCGTCGATTATACATTTGACTGCAATAAAACTATTATGTAAATCATGTTATGATAGTTCCACACTTAGAAAATAAACTCAGTTTAGTCACAAATGAAACGAAAAAAAAAATATTATTGTTAGAAAACTTTACACAATCTGTTGTGAACTTAACAATACTTAATTTGAATGCGTCCGCTTATAAAAAGCAGAGAATATCAATTTTTATAGGTCGGGTTACATTAGACATTCCTCAAGCTGAAGCATTTGTTTCAATGGACATTTTTTATTTCCATAATATAAACTTCTTAAAGAGTTTTCTGTAATTTTTTATTTACAGATGTTGAGTTTGAAACTGTACTAATCATATATATATATATATATATATTTCCCTCCTCCTCCACATTTCCTTTTCATTGTACATGTTCTGTGTTTTTTTAATTTAAATTAAATCTCCCGTTGGAATCCTGAAGAGCGGGAGCGAAACCGGTTGCTTCGCCCGTTTTTAATATGTCAAGCTTCATACTTTTATTTTGTACCTTCAAACATATCTTTAAATATATATATGTGCGTGTGTGTGTATGTGTATGTGTGTGTGTGTGTGACCAAGCTAGAGATCACGAACCTTAGTAATTCAAACATACTTATATACACACTTATAACTTTCCAAAAACCATAAACATGCATTCATGTCATGACCCCAAATCATTGAACCAAGGAACAGGCAAACGTTGTTGTCCTATTTGCTCGCAGCCTTTAAACCTCCAGTGATCTCTATACGCACAAAACGCACAAAACGATATATACTCGTAGTGGGACTTAGTCTGAAAATCGCAGTGTAAAATGTAAGTGCTTATTAACAAGGCATTTTTATTCCCTCGTCCACATTATCACTCTCTTTAGTTTCCATCTCATTCTTTGTTTCACGTTCTCTCTCTCCTACTACTATCTATCCATCTATCTATCTATCTATGTGTCACTCTCTATATCTGACTGTTTCCTTAACATTTTCAAACATTATGAAATATATATATATATATATATATATATATATATATATATATATATATATATATATATGCACATTATATCAAACATTATGAAATATATATATATATATATATATATATATATATATATATATATATATATACATACATACATACATACATACATATATATATATGTATGTATATATTTCATAATGTTTGATGTAATTTGTTTACATTTGGATACGCATCAAGCAGATATGAATGTACGAGAGAAAATTATGGATAATTGTAGTTTAAAAACAGTAAAATCGACATTGCTAACGAAAACGCTCCTCTGTGGTTCAATCAGTAAAAGCATGTCAAGCTATATGACGATTCCATATAGAATAGTGGTTCGATTGCTGTCGGAGGATGCATATTTTCTATGAAAATGTCTCGGACATTCTGGCCGGTAAATGTCGTTAATACTGTTTATTATAAACAGAGCATTTACTTAAATATTTGTATCTATAAAAAGAACGTATAAACACACACACACACACACACATATATATATATATATATATATATATATATATATATATATATATATATATGTGTGTGTGTGTGTGTGTGTGTGACGAGGGTAAATGAATTCGCTGGCAAACATAAAACTTTTTAAAACTTGCGATAACAACATTAGGGATGCAATTAATCGCTCGACTAAATCCTGAACGTACACTTTCGGATATAAAAATGTAAAAAGAAAACTAAAAAGACTGATCTTACAAGAAATTATGAAATGGCCATTTCCTCTTGAATGAATGTAATCAGATACAACTAAAATACACAAATATTATTAAGTTAATGAAAAAAACTGAATGAAGGTAAACAGACGATAAGAAAAAATATTCTTAAATCAAATACAGAAAAGAACACAGAGCCGATGTGAATATATAAGTGGCCATTTACTGATGGGGAAATAATGTCTCGCGTTATAATGCAAGCATTATGAAACAATAACCCGATTATGAAGCTAATCAGGATTCGGATTTGAAATAAAATGGCAATTAATTCCCAAGGCGCAATCATAGGTTTAAACACTCGTTCTTTTTTTTTTTAATGGATATTGACTTAATACTTCCTGTACGTCATCCTTTTTGTTTGATTATTTCTTGGTGCGTTTCTTTGTTCGTTTCTACCCATCGGAACAAAAGTAAAGGAATTATTTAAAGGTAATTAAAAATATGGAATACTCAACAAAATGTGATTGAGAATAGTCTTATAGAAGTACTAGCGTTAGATTGCCGCATTGCTGACAAAATTATGAGTACCCCATACGATCTGCGGAACAAACACATCAAGTGAATTATATAACCTTTAAAGATGAATCCGATATCAATGAATAACAAACGCCAGGAATAGATAAGGAAAATAAATGCATTAACGTAATAATACAAACTGGAAATACGGGTTAGTAGCAAAAATATATATATACAGTCTTGGTATTGAAGTATCGCGGTATGACTCCTTACTGAGTCTACGTGCTCGCTAACGATGACTCTTCTGCTACCCTTCTCTATTACCGACTGTCCGGGTATTCACTGGTAGTAGCATATGTATACCTTGGGTGAGTCCATTTGTGTAAAAAGGGGAGACCCCTTAACATAAATAAAAACGGGGATCACATGGCACCCAGATTCTTCCACTTACAACCTTAGGTTACTCCGGAACATCGAGAAAAAGATAGAGAGAGGAGAGAGAGAGGAACATTATATTAGGCGGGACAGAAAGAGAGAGGATATCGTATATTAGGCTGGGGCAGAGAGAAAAAGAGACAGAGAGAATATATATAGTAGGGTGGGTAAGAGAGAGAGAGAGAGGGGGAGAGGAACCTTATATTAGGGCGGGACAGAAAGAGAGAGGATATCGTATATTAGGGAGGGGCAGAGAGAAAAAGAGACAGAAAGAATATTTATGTTAGAGTGGGTCAGAGAGAGAGAGAAAAAGAGAGAGAGAGAGAGAGTGACAGAAAGAAGAGCCGGCTGTCCAACTGGTCAGGTCGGTAACATTCCTTCATTGGAAGAAATAAGCAGGCGCTAAGTGACCTATATGCCAGTTATTGACAACTAATTC
>OZ038490.1:99023332-99053332 GCA_964036315.1 Acanthosepion esculentum | reverse complement strand
ATTTTCTTAATTTGTTAAACATTTTGTTTGGCTTCCTATAAAACACAAACTTCATATAATCTTCGGAAATCACTTTTAGATTTGTGGCTATCGGCATAGTTATCGCCTTATTCCCCGTGACTTCAATAGATCGAGATTATTGGTGTATTATTTCAAATATCACTCTCTTTGTTCGTTTATAATTGTACGGATATTAACACATTTTGAGGTCATTCTTACTTACCTACATATAGTATTCAGAATAAATATACAATGCGTTAGTGATTTTCCAAACGTAGCTTAGATGCGGGCCAAGGCCTAAAGTATGGGGCACCTAGTGAGGATCCAACTCACTAGTCACTCGTAATTGTTTTACCGATAATAGCTTCTTAACCATTACACCGCCTCAAGGTGCCGAAATACAATGCGTTATATACGAAGAAATTCATTTTCGATGTTGCACGACGCCGTATACATCAGAAAGTAAACGATTGATATAGAACAAAGATATGAGTAAAAATAAAAATATGTATTTAATCTTTGAGCTGAAGAAATTAACCCTGTAATTTGAGTCACTTTATTTAGTCCAACATTTCATAAAATATTTTACTTTTACAGATGTTTGTTAGGAGTTTTCGGCAAAATACTCTCTCACCACAAGATGTTCATTATTCTTTCAACTTTTAAGAGTTATTCCCTCCCTTTGATTCCTGTCCTTGTTAGTTCCCGCCTTTCCTTAGTAGGAGTAGATAGATTCGCCTATCGCCTAGTTTACACACCTTCCCGATTATTTTGACACAAGTAGAAATTTATTTCTTTTTTCCTATTTATGATTGGGATTCTGGTTCCTTCTATAGTATTTCTCTTAATCTATCACTTCCTGTAGGCCCCTTGCGTCTTCATGACATTATCGCCTTGCTTGGGGTGAATTTATTTTTTTTTTAAATATCCCTATATATTCACTAGGTCACCGTCGCAAATAAAATCATTAATGTAGTTTTTAGATTCTAATACAAGTAGACCACTGATGGGAAAGCTTTCGAGAATAAACCCTGTGGATAAAACCTAGAGCTGAAGTTCTATAAGGTGTTTTACGTTGTATATAACCGCGTTCTGGCAACTTCTGCGATGGTACCCGTACCAAGATTGCTGCTTTCCTTGAACCACATCAATAGCATCTGCGCCCTGGGTATGACGATGAACTGCATCCGCGTCCTGGGTAAGAAGATAAACTACGTCCAGCAGCAATGCCTCTGATCAGGAGCTTTTGAGGAGCATGGAACCACCTCTTAATTGCTGGTGTTCCCAGGTCTACCCTGACCCAGGGTGGTGGTACCTGTTAGGGTCCCAGTTATGGGAAATACTTGACCCCACGATCTGACGCAAAACAATATGAAAGTGTAAAAATAGATTTTAATACCAGAAATCCTTTTTTTTTAAATAGTATCAGCAATAAATATTTGACAAAAGAAAATATTACCAGAAATAAAAATCTTGTCAGCATTAAATAACCCATTGAGATTAATATGCCACAAAACAAAACAAACTAAAATATACATTTTAAAAAAAGATATATTACCAGCTATACATTTTTGAAGAAAAAAAAAGGAAATTTTGTCGGCATTAAATAACCCACTGCGGCTGATATGCGTAAAACAAAACGAACCAAACCAGTTAGTAACATCTAGAGAGGAAATGCAAATGTCACTCTTTCTTAAAAAAATGTTCTTTTTGGGCCTGATCCAAGTCCCCTCTTATCTACTTCATTAACGATGAAGACTAGCGGATGAGCAGGAAGAGTAATGCATCATCATCAGTCGCAGCCATATCAGTAATAGTATTAATTTGGTGCATAATTATCAGGCGTATTTTAAACAATATTTTTTATTAACAAAGAAACATAACAATTCATCAAGGACATTTTTAAATGAGTATCATTATCGACACACATTTTTATAACCTGAAAATGTAACAATATCTTTATTAGAAATAAGTAAACAATACAGCATTTTTATTAACAAAGTCGCCTACAAAAACGCCTGATAATTATGCACCAACTTAATAATAACACCATTTGGAAACCACCCTGGCTACCTCAAAATTTACCTATAAGGAAAATGAACAAGGATGATTTTCTTTACATTTGATTTCTGTAGTTGATTTTTCTTTGGACGGATAACTATTACCTTTTGTGAACGTTCGAATATACACAGTATCAAGATATATTATTCCTTTTTTCCCTAGCACCATATTATCGATATTAACCCGGAAAGTGTATCTCTTATCTTTTGAATTATCTGACAGATCCTCTGATATGGATATAGCTTTCCCCGATTTTACTAATGAGTGCAAGCGACAAATCTACTCTCATGTCAACATATTTCGACCCATACTTTTTGATCTCTAAATCTCTAAATTCCGCGTTTCAAGATATTAGTGTCACGGTAATTTACATATATAATTTAATGTATGTTTGTGCGAATTTGAGCCTGGTGGATACTTGGTATGGTGTAAGCAATACTACACTATATAAAATCCTATCCTATGCTACCTGATCTAATATCGAGTATAAGTATTTATTCCAAATTTTTGAAATTTACATTTCTACGTGACGGTTTGAATTAGATCTAGACAATTAGGTTTTCTCCTTTGAACGAACTGAAGTGATTTTGTTATTTAAAAACCGGTAATGAAAATATTTACCCTAAACCAGAGAATCAGATTATAGAAACCTGAAATGAATTTCGGGGTTGTCTTGAAAACTCCAGAGACTATTGATGAAAATATGTATTTTCATATTCTGTCTTATTGAATACTTGTCGTTTAATGTCCGCTTTCTAATCAAAGCCTCATCAGTTCCTTTTCACGCTCAATTACCCATTGTATCTTTCTGGATTTATCACCTTGCTTGAGGCGAAATGATTAAGAAAAAAAGATCTCATAAGGTAAAAATTGTACGTCAATGTCCAACTGCCTCGAGTATTAAATACAAATAACGCATGAAATGTTTAATTTCTGCAAGAAAATAATCGTACTTCAGAGAAAAAAATATTTGAAGAATAATAAGTTTGATGCATCAAATAGGTAGCGTGCCATGAAAAACATTGAAAGACAATATTTATCCTACCAGCAATTACATTTTATATACAAGATTAAATATCAGGATATCAAGCGAAGATCTTTTTGATACCATCTAATGATTCGACCACGTTTCCTCTTTGGAAGAGTCAGATTTAGCCGAAAATACTGCAATGTTGAAAGGTGATTCTCTTCCATTCCTTATTCCAGCTTTGATCGACTTGTTAACTCGGTCGGGCGAGTGATCACGTATCCCTCTCTGCAAGCTTTTCCCCCATAGATGGAACACCGATAGCTGGCCTCCAATCTATCGTTATTTTCATGTGAAATATTCAGAAGAGCTCTATACATAATGTCTACCAGTTCAGACTTCGCTAATAGGACAAGCCAGACTACTTGTACGGAGTCGAATCATCTTCTTTTCCCTCGATGTGAGAACGAAATTCCACTCCGATACATCTTTCGCCAAGATCTGGACATTTGTGGAACACTCCCCCACCAGAGTGCTTCTCTTAACGCTTTATACATAAACTCACCGGCCAATCTATCATCCTTATAATCCCCACTTTATATACTTTCTCATTAATTCCTGACTCATTTGTATCTTATCAAATGCAAGTTTCTATAACGATTTCCTCTCTAGCTTTTACTGAGTGATATTTAGCTAAACTCATACTTAATTATTTAAATAAGCTGAGAAAGGCATAAGAATGATAAGGAGTAGCATTATATATAACTGGGTCGTTAATATGAATTCTGAAAAGTAAGGGAACTGCTGCCATCCTTCAATGTGATTGGCAGCGTCCGCAGTGAGTTCTTCACGGAGCCAGACGATCAATTATCAAATCTAAAATGACTTCCTCTGGCGTTTCCTTTGCTAAGAGATGATCGTTGTGGCAGGACAAATCATAGATTCTTCCCCACGAGAGTGCACCTGTTCACAACGCCCTGGGCATTTGGCTGTTCCTGGTCTGGAAGAACATGGCCGCACTGAAACATCCTCCCTTTATGTGACATTTTGTTCCCCAAGCTTATGAAATTATCAAGAGGACCCGATTTGAACGATGACATCAGGAGAGCCGTAATGACGAAGGTGCCGGTCATCCAAGAAGAATCCTTCCAGGAATGCATAAAAGCGTGTCAGAGAAGGACGGAAAAGTACATTAGACTCGAGGGTGGGGAAGCGTGTAGTTTGGGGTTTGGACACCACCCCCGTTACTTTTCTGTGTGTTTGTGTATGTATGTATGTATGTATGTGTGTGTGTGTGTGTGTGTGTGTGTGTGTGTTTGTGTGTGTGTGTGATCTGGTTTCAATCCTGGATTGAGGGAATGAGATGTCTATCTACACCGATGAGCTGTGAAACTGCGAAACAGTCTCTCTGTGGATGACAATATATACATGCTCCTAAAACAATATTTCAGTTGAACCCTCGGGGAGAAAAGTGAATTTGTAAATAGTGATTATTACTGCTGCTGATGCAAGATTCTTCGAATTCTCCAGTCACTGGCATGTTTACTAATAAAAAAAATAAATAGGTCTAAATTCACCTTCATCCCTGCCGTGCGCCAATGGATTCGAGGTAGAATCTCCGACTAATACCAAATCAGTCGAGTTTAAATCCCGGCTTGGGGCAATTGGATGTCTACCGACACATCATATATATATATATATATATATATATATATATATATATATATATATATATATATATATATATATATATATAGTGTGTGTGTGTGTGTGTATATATGTATATATATATATATATATATATATATATATATATATATATATATATATATATATATATTTATATATATACAAGATGCGATAAGAAATAAAGTAATATATAAATTCTAACGTTCACAGCATTAATACAAAAGAGGGCTCGATACCGATAGTAGAGCTTTAATTATTTATTCATTATAATTTTAACAAATAGACAAAACCATTTCATTCAATACAAAGATTCAACTTCGTTTCAGTGCATTTCAACTGCACTTCGACGGGTCGAGAACGGAAAATTCTTATGAACAATCCTGCTTGTAGGCAAGCTGTATCCGGTCAATGTGCAGTTGAAATGCACTGAAACGAAGTTGCATCATTGTTGTGAGTAAAATGGTTTTGTCTATATATATATATATATATATATATATATATATATATATATATATATATATATATATATATATATATATATATATATATATATATTTGAACAACTTCCCTATTCACCTGAGCTTGCTCCAATTGACATTCTTCGTTCCCCAAAGCTCAAGGAGATTATGAAGGGGACCAATTTTGAATGCGTGAAGGCCATCAAGAGGGTCGTAAGGACGAAGCTAAGGGAAATCCACGAAGAATCCTCCAGTATGGCATATAAGCCTGGCAGAGAAGGATGGTAACTCGAGTGGGGATACTGTGAAGGAGAAGCCATATAGATCGTTGTTTGGAATTTATATAAATTGCTTGTCACCAATGGCGTTACTTTTCGGACATACCTCGTATAATATTTCATATTGCATGCGGATATCAGTCTTGTTCTATACTGATTTGTTTTCTCAATGTTACACTTAATTCTTGGGAAGTGTGTACAATACATTCAAGATTATAACATAAAACAGTTTGAATTATCCAACATCTGATTTGGTCATTGAAAATGAATAATCTCCTAATGATGGTCTTAATGTTTATATTGCTTCCTTAAGGTAAAGGTTATTTCTATTAAAGATGAAAACTACATTAAGAAATCTATTTTATAAAGATAACATGCCTCGCAAATTCAGCGTCAATTATTGATCTTCAAACTTTCGTTGAATTTCAAAGTCGAGTTAAATGGGAGATATTAAAAAAAACGATCTCATAGAACAGAGAACCTGTTTCACAGGAATGTCTAACTTTCTCACCATTTCCTCCGAATAGACACTGGCCTGGAGCATGCGCAATACAGATACTTAAAAAAATGTTTGAAAACTAACTAAAACACCTGCACACTGCGAAACAAAACATGAGGCAAAATGCTAGAAACAAATAAGGCTATCTTTACGCTTTCTTCTTGGCTTATGTCAAACAAATTTTAAACCAATCAATTGAGAATGCTTTTATTTTTGCTTTCTGTTTGGTTAATAGATTTGAACACAAGATTAAATGACAGGTTTTTGCCGTCAGCATTCACGCGGTTATCTCTTTTTCATTGGGGACGGTAAAGATATATGGCAGCTCTGGTTGATGTAAGTTGAGATGAGAGCAAATTAGATTATCAAAGAGAACAGCAACGTATAAAATAAATTGTCTTTTGAGAATGCAGCAAAGAAAACTTGTAATAATAGAACAACAAATCAATGTGATAAGGAGATAGTGCGGATACAAAGGCATACACCGATGCAATTTTATACACAAAATTATATATATATATGTATATATATATATATATATATATATATATATATATATATATATATGTATATATATATGTATATATATATGTATATGTATACGTATATGTATATATATATATATATATATACATACATATATATATATATATATATATATATATATATATATATATATATATATATATATATATATACTCTTTTTCAATCTGTACAAAGACCAGAAAACTTCATTTAGGAAACTTTGAGAATGTCCTGTTTAATTATGTAATTGTTCGTAAATAAAAGTTATCATTCTTTTGAATGCTAATGATGTTCTTAATACTAAAATTATTAATTATCGAACATTTTTGAATGCTAATGATTTTTTCTTAATACTAAATAAATTATTTTTGCATGATTAGGAAGGTTTTCTTAATGCTATACTTCTTAATTAGTTTTCATATTAATAAACTTCATTCACTACATCGTTTGGACTTCTGTTACTGTAAAAGAAGTTCTTGGGAAGTGAATGACATGAAGATACGTTGAATACATATTGACTTACTATATTCTAACGAGGTGAAAATTGTAATGTTCTGAGAATAATCGACGAAGGATCATGTGCCAGAAAATAATAGTTCTTCAAGAAAAAGAAATCTATTAGTACTTACTACTTGTGACCGGAAATGTGGGTGATTCCATCCATAGATTACGTATTCTAGACGAAACTGTCTAAAAAGTCACAGGTCAATATTCCAATCGTCATAAAATTTGCTATTGAAATAGCGATAGAATATAATGTTAGGGCCGTTTTTTCTGTAGGAATGAAACCGTGGAAAAATAAATCTTCCCCCAACAAAAGCGTGTAAAGGATTCACCAAGGCTGGAAAGTTAGGATTGAACCAGTAAAGCCAGATTTGGTAGCAATACTTAATTTGAATTTTATCTATTCTGCCTATGATAAAATTGAAACGTCAGGAGTTAGGTAAATTCCCAGGACTTATAATAGAGCCGTTGGTCTTTGCCTTCTCTACGTTTTCTAATTCAGAAAACGTTTCTCTCTTTATCTCGTTGCCCATCTACCCTGCTAATTAAACAGTAGCTGATTAGAGAAGGATGTAATTCTCTTCCAAATTCATCTTTGCTGAAGTAATCAAAACAGATTAAACTGAAGGTTGAACACGCTCCGCTGAATCAACATTGCACCCCGTAAATTGTTAAATACTTGCCCAATCGCGTGATTACAACTGTTCGAATATCTGTTTCAATGTATTCAAGGTTAAAAACTAACGCAATATAACTGAATTATATTAATGATCATAAATAAATTCAAAACCTGAAATATTTTCTAAGCAAAATGTTTTCATGAGCACTGAACCCTTCTATAAAATACACTGTATATCATGCTTCAGCATATAAAAAGGTTGTAATATGACAAGCATGCCATAAAATTGTAATATTTTATTCTATCACACTTTTGCACGTGGACACAATAGAGCAGGGATTGTAGGTTGGTTGAATGAGGGGGTCATTCGCTGTTCCATCATGTTTCATAGATGCGGGGACATCACTGGTTAATGGGCTGGTTTGAAAAGCTATCCAATATGCTGCACAGTTATTGATTAGAAAGCCTTTTTATGAACAGTTTGCACAATGTTCTGGATGCTGCTTAACTTTCTCTTCAAAAAAAGGCAAAAGCCACCGTACACTATTTACATTATTTGGACTATTGTCCTCATCTTTATAGTCATATTTATTACAACGTTTCGGCCATTGACGCCCCAGCATTCTTTAAGTGATTGGAATGTCAAACTGAACCCTTTTTTTCGATCACTGGGGTAGACTGATCTATTTCTACGTGTCATGTCTAATGGATGTCAGTTATCAGTTATCTCCTCTTAATTCTCCTCTCCAAGTTCTCCACCACCTTAACCAGGTATTGAACCCACACTCTTCACCGGGGAGTACTTCAATTTAAACTCCCACCATCCATACAGCGTAAAGAAAGGGATCGTTCGCTGCTTACAACACCGAGAAAAAGTCATAAGTAGCGACCCAGAGACATTAGATAAAGAATTGGTCAGTATAAGTAGTACCCTAAAACGTAACAACTACAGTGGGTACATGGCAGTAGCCCCAAACAAACTGTGATAGGCGGTTACAAGAAGAGGACAACAACACTCAAAAAACAGTATGCCTGACTTATGTGAAGGGGTTATCAAAGAAATTACAAAGGATCTGCGGTCCATATAACATCAGGACAACCTTCAAAAGCTGAACAACACTTCACAGATATCAATCCCGAGTAAGATCCCCCCATAGAGGAGAACATGACTAAAGACTGTGTGTACACTATCCCATGCAGCTGCAGAAAGAAATATAAAGGGGAGACAGGATGCCCCCTAAGGTCAGGCTTCAAGAACACCAGAAAGCTGTAACACGAGGGAAAGTGGAAAAATCAGGCATGGCTAACCACATATGGAGGGAAAATGGACATCACCGCTCTCTGTGGGATCAGGTTAAGATTATAGACAAAGAACACCATTGGAAAATTCGTAAACTTCGGGAATCAGCACATATGCTAGGCCACAAAAATCTCCTGGGCCGACCAAGCATAGCAATGAATACAATATGGGAACCAGTAATAAGTAGTGCCAGGGAAAATCGATAATAACAACAAAAATTTCTATATGAGCTCTGGTAAAAACATAAAATGATAACATCAAAAATTGCATATGAGCACTGGTAAAAAACGGTTGCTGAACACATTAGGTTTATAATACCCAGAAATTCATACACGGATGTCGTCAAGGACACATGGCACAGTGGATAAACGCGTTGGTTAGATCCAGTGACTTGACCCAAAGAGTGTGAGTTCAATACCTGCTTAAAGAGAACTTGGAGAGGGGGATTAACAGGAGATAACTGATAAGTGACATCCGTTAGACATAGCACGTGGAACTAGAACAGTGAGCGAAATAAAGGGTTCGGTTCGACATTCCGAAGCGTTCTAATAAATTTGGCGACACAGACGAGGATAATAATGTAAATAGTATACATGATACCTCATCTCAAATATAGACAGATGCCAAAAACTACCGTATCATGATGCCAATGATTCAACTTCTTTTTTGTTGGGGAATAGATTCTGGATGAGGTTCTTCACCAAGAGTATTTCCTTCATAAAAATGTCATCAAGACAAAGCCAGCCATTACATGACGCAGTTCGTTCCACCCTACTATTTGTATCTTTATGGATTATCAACCTTTTGCAGGTTATATAAAGCCAGAAAAGCGTAAGGATTATTTGCAGATAACCACTGATAAAACCCCTATTATTTAACCCGTAGCTGGGGAGGCAAGTGTGTATTTGTGCGCAAGTAAATAAAATGAACTCTAACAAATTAGAACTCAGCTCTCCGATTTCCAATTTAAAACCGTCATCTATGCCACCACAGCACATCTGAACTTACAGCTCCTGGTATTCTCAAGCAGTCACCCATAAAGGTACCCTGTTTAGTAGTTTATAAACTAGAAACCTATCAAATTTTCACGGTTTTCTTAAATTGAATATTATGATAATTAATAATAATTAAATTAATGATTCAATATGCTCCTTGCCAGTAATACATCTATAAAATAAAAACTGAAATTCATCTAACTGCATCGTTAACTATTTGAGCTCAGTTCAAAAATATTGGAATGCCAATCTTAATGACTATTTAAAGCAGTAAGAGGGTACAAATGAAAGGAGGTGAAACAATTGACAACGTTATCACTTCCGCTTGCTCCTCTTTCGTTCTTTATTTTTCTCCCTGAAACTGAACAGCGTCTTTTTCTGTCTTTCATAACGATCAAAAACGGAATAGTCCATTATGCGTAATAAATTTGCTAACAAAGAAACAAGAAGAACTTTTAATATCTCTTTATATCTCTGTATTATGATTACTTACATTATTTACATTATTCGGATTCTTATCCTCATCTTTATTGCCATATTAACAAGGTTTTGGCCGTCGTACGCTCTGGCCTTCTTCGAGTGACTGGAATTTCGATCGAACCTTTTATTTCGTCCACCGGAGTAGATTTTCGTAGTTCCACGTGGCGTGCCTCTTCCGGGTGTATCAGTTATTTCCCTTTAACTGAACTCTCCAAGTGTTGTTCACCATTGCTATGACCTGGTATTGAACTCATAACTCTTTGTCTCTAGTCATTGGATCTAACCAACGTCTTTAGCAACAATGGCAATGAAGATGAGGATAAAAGTTTGAATAATATAAATAATGTAGCACATTTTAATATGTTTCTTGATTATAAACAGCTGAATTGGAAAGGAATAGTTACACAATTATACGTCATGGAGTACTTCAAGAAAGAAAGACCCTACCATAAAATATTCACGACAAAATTGAAAAGAAATGTATCCAGTTGAATTGTATTTATATTATTGTGCTTAGCATTGTAGTTAGCGTTTTAGTCGTTAGGGCCACGAAAACATTATGGCGAGAAATTAGTCTCATTGATTAAACCTTTGGTTCGTTAATTTCTTGACACACTAACTGTGATTGCTATCCAAAGTTCCACAAAAACTAGCATGTCCTCTTTTAATCGTACGAGATAACCCTTTTTGCCTTCCACCAGCATGGCTGATGCTGTTCTCCAAAAGGACTCATCGCGCATTCTCGAACAAACGTTCTCCTCTCACACTCTCTTAAGTGGAAAGATTATATTGAATCAATCGCTAGATCTGCTGATAGAAATGTTGGTTCACTGTGTCGTGCGAGACAATTTTTTCGCCAGAATCTGCAAGATTATTGGTCCTGACTTGGTATCTCGTCTTCAGTCTCTTGTCCAACGCCGTAACGTAGATTACCTATGCCCTTTCTATGATTATTTTCACGGTAATCGTTCCGATTAGCTTTACTATATAGTACCTAGATTGATATATTTAAACACAATACTGGATTGGTAGCAAGGTCTCATAATTTTATAGTTGAAATGGCTCGATGTAACTTCTATGATTTTCTTATACAGCATCCGACGCTTGTGTAAACTATGTTATGGCATATGGCTTCCCAGTCAACTTTGATTTATAAAGATTTAAATGCACTACTAATCGTTATTTTCCCTCTTCCTAATTTCTGCCCTTTTATTGTTCTCTCTCCCCAATAGTGTTTTTTTCATATTGCTTCTTAGTGGCTTTATTACCTTGCTTGGTGTAAAAAGATTTTAAAAAATCACTGAGCTGGGTAGAGAAGAATTAGACTCGGTATAAACAATGGCTGACCAACAAGAAATAAGAACTCAAAGGTCAGAGGAATGGAAGCATCCCCCCACTAGGTTAAATAATGTAAATAACGAGAAAAGATAATCGTGTCGACGTTGTAATGCAAAGTTACAGATGTGTAAGTATAGTCATTTTGATCTTCAGCTAAATGAGCATGTAGATAACCTATACTGGTGTTCACCCTACTGAATCAATCAATCTGACCATTTGTTCTACCTACACTGTGTCATTATATCATGCGACATATTGCAACTTGCTGTTAAAACGAATCTCTCTACTTTTTCATGGATGAAAAATTCCAGAAAGTTGCCAGTATTAAATTTCTAACACGAAATTTAATTCTCCATCGTTCATTGGGCTTTTAGCTTGAGGTCGAACTAAAATTTCTGAACCGACCAAACTGAGATTACTGAACCAGTCTAAATGTTATTCAAGATTATAAAGCCCTTTTAATTACCATAATGCCGTGAGAAAATATATATTTTAAGTCTTTGTGAATCCAACCATTGACGAATCGAGTCAGCAATATATTTATTGGTGGTCTGTTTTATCAGATAACTTAGTGATGGATATTACCGACATATATCTATCATTATACAATGAACATTTCTGATCTAAATTCAGGCTGACTGATCCACTTTTCTTTGTAGGTAAGAATAAAGTGTAAAACTTCATAACCACTTCCATGATCAATAATTAGCACTTTTATTTGATCATAAATAATTCATAAATTCTTTATCATTTAAATTTACTTGACTTTCAGATTCTAAAGTCATTAGAACCTTTTAGGCATTTTTTTCTTTTTTCTGACTTGCTAATTTTTCTTAAAGGTATCCAACCAGACTTCGTTCAAAACAAATCAATTCTTTTTTCGACATTATTTTTTTTTATCAAGATATATCTGAGGCATGCTCAAAACATTATCTCAAAAGATTGAATGAGCTGCGTGTGTTGTTTCATTATTCAGCAGCACACCCATTTCTGGAAATAGGGAGGTTAGTACAATGTAGAGTATGAGGCACTGTGAAGTGATTTATCCTTCTTTGAGTCATGGGTTTGTGTAGTAAAATAATTTTAATGACTACATCAGTATATATTCAATCTGTAAAGAAATAACGTATTCTGTGTTATGTTTGTATTCACACATATTACGAAAATAACATATATTAAAAAAACATCTTTTGTGTGCGTCGTTTGTCTTTTATCATTTCATCGTAATAAGTGATGTTAACGTTCATGCTACTGCATATACATAGAAACGAGAGGGGACGCTGAAATTTTAAAAAAATTAATTTAATTTTCGAAATAAGTGTTTGGGTATATTGTCTATCAAGTTTAATTAATTAATTTTTGCTAATATATTTATCACTTTTGTTACTAAGTATCCAACATTATAATGATAAAATATTTACCAACAGAAGTGAGATGTAAGAATGTGAACGCAAATTTATTGTCACTGATATCATGATGAAAGCATATTCTATAAATTTCGTCCTATAAAAAATGCTTTAATTGAGCAACTAATTCTCTGAATTTGTTGTTTTGTAAAAGGTCTATTTTATGTTCATATTAATTTTTATTTGAATTTCTTGAGGTTTCTCCTATGTATTCCTTGTGTAAATTATTTCATCGGATAGCGCAAATTCGCCCGTCAAGTTTTAGCACATTATTTTGTTCTGTATTAAGTATTTTATTGTTTCAGAAGCTCTAACAAATTTTCTGTTAAAATTAGATAAATTCTAGTCAATTATAATTGTGAAGCAGTAGGTGGGTAGAATAATATATTTTGGTTCGTTGGTCCACACTTCTATATTAAAATATATTACTTGCCTTTCCTTTTGCGTTGAATATGAAATAATTACGGTATTGGAGGAGGTTAAAATATTCTCTACATTACGGAGATGAAACTGAAAAGGTAACACATACATATATATATATATATATATATATATATATATATATATATATATATGTATATATATATATATATATATATATATATATATATATATATATATATATATATATATATATATATATATAAAAGTGGACATGGAAGTTTACACACGCTCTATCTCTGATATTGAGCACTTTACCCCATAAATATAGCACACTTTAAGACTATATTTCTGTATATATATATATATATATATATATATATATATATATATATATATATATATATATATATATATATAATTATATATATAGATGAATTCACATAAATGGTTAGTGAAAAGTTCACTGTTCGTCCACGAAGGGATGGCAAAAATTCATTTGCTTATTTGTTTTCCCAAAGATAGATTATCAAATGATCTCTGGGTTATATATATGCGAATTTGAAGTTAGACTAATATTCACCAAGTCGCCGAAGACAATAAGATAGATAGTTAGATAGATAGATAGATAGATAGATAGATAGATGTTTTTGTTGAACGGCATATTAAATTCTTATTAGATATATAATGCTGAAATTTAATTTTCTTGGGAGTTTTGAAGTAACAAAAATATGTTATTCTGTTTTCACAATTGAATACATGGTAGATAATACTCAACTTTAGTGAATATATATGTTTGTGGGGGCATAATTTCTAGAGGCATTGATACAAGATTTATGCTGTAGTTTTGCTGAGGTTATATTTTGGAATACAGTTGGATTAATTTAAGAATTTGTAGGATAATATATGGATTTTTATTATAAAAGATTTCTTTGATGTTGCTTGTTTGGTTGGTTGATTTTGTTTAGCGGCATATCAACCTCTATTTGATGCCGAAATCTAAATAATCTGATACACATGTTTATGGCTTAAACTAAATATATTTTGAACATAAATGTGTACTTTCAACTACAGATAAAATATATTGCTGGATATTTTGCTTTCAAGATCTATTGTTGATCATTTTACTATAAATATGTATTGTTGATACTTTTTTTATTTAAATTTGTATTGCTAGCATTTTTACTATGGAAATGCATTGTTTATACTTTTATATATATATATATATATATATATATTCTGGGGATTCTCTATTTCCCCTTAACTAGGACCTTGACAATTGCTACCACACCGAATCAGGTAGAACCTGGAAACAACAACAATTAAGACGTCGTTCCACCCTTTTCAAAACAACCAATCTCCCGATCAGAACACTTGCTCTCGGATGTAGTCTATCGTCCTACTCAGGATATATAGATAGATAGATAGATAGATAGATAGATAGATAGATAGATAGATAGATATCGTCTTTTTTCATTTATAAAAATTCTAAAGGAAAACTATCATTAAAGTAACAGCACTGGAAATAAATATTTTAAAAACACAAAAAGACTAATCCGTTGATAAATATTCAAAGGGAAATGTCGCTCGAGAAAAATAAAAAATAGTGTCAAGAAAGATAAGATGTTAAAAGAAACATCGCTTGGTAACTTGTGAGCGTGACAGAAAAAATATACAATTCTATACAGACGCACCAGCAGAAGAATAAAAGGTCATTGTTTTAGTTGAGTATGTATCGAAAGAGGAAAGGTAAGAAAGGTAAGTTGAAGTTAATATCTCTTATGGAGACGTCTCTCTTTGCAGTAAAATAGTACCCCCTCCCCCCAAAAAATTAAAAAAAACAATACAAATCAACATTCATTGAGGAAAAATATTGTAATTACCATGACTCTTATAAACAACCTTACCAGTCCATTAGTTTTTGCGTTGAATAGTGTCTTATATAACTTAATATTCATCCCGTGTTATTTAAAGAAAGTTTAGTTAGAATTAAACATTTGTCATAACAGATTGGTTTCCCAAAAAAGAAACCGGATATGACTTAAGTTAATGTATCACAACATAATTAAAGTTATGATTCTTTACTCTAATAGCAATTTGTGATTAGTGGTGCTAAGATTAAGCTTAACGAGGCTCATGATTAGCCGATTGGGAAACCAAAAAGATTGTGACATTTACTACTCTACTTGAGTTAGGAGTAATATTTATTCCCTCAGTTAAATTTAACCTGGTGAAAGGCCGGTGTCGTGAACTAATTCGTTCCATTAAAAGCAGTTTAATGAACAGGGAGTAAGCGACGAATATACTAACGAGAATTTGGTGGTTAGAGCTTATGTTTTCATTGCTGAAAAAAATATTTCTTATTAAAAATAAATCGCAAGTTTGAAATTCTTCTTGTTCATGTTATATAGAGGTTGGTTGAATATTAAGAGCAGGAAATATGAACTCATTAGGTCGGGTTCCAATTACACTTGCGACAGCTTGGGCTAATTTCACCCGAAATCTATTGGGAAAGTTACAGATCAATGAAGACTTCGTTGGCAGACAAAGAACGAAAAGGAGAAAAAGAACGGGAACAATAACTTTTTCTCATTCTTCGGAACGTTTTTAAATTGATTTTTGATAAAACAAAATTTTATTTCATTTATATCATCTGACTCCATAATATGTGTTTACATAAATAGGATAGTAGCTGACTGATTATAAATTATTTATTTTCTACCAGGAATAAATATTTTGAAACATAATCACCATCTTTATCAATGTTTTTAAAGCGAAAATATTCTACTGATGACAGGCGTAATTTTTTTTTCATTATTTCAGATCCTAATTCAAATAATAGCGACATTAATCCACTATCTTCCTCCCGTACATATATATATATATATATATATATATATATATATATATATATATATATATATATATATATATATGTGTGTGTGTGTGTGTGTGTGTGTGTGTGTGTGTGTGTGTGTGTGTGTCATCCACAGATAGACTGTTTCGCTGTTTCACAGCTCATCAGTGTGGCTAGACGTCCGATTGCCTCTAGCTTGCGTCAGTCGGAACTACTCCCACTAAGCCGTTAGCGCACGGTACGGGATGAAGGTGAATTTTAGCGTGTTTATTTTTAGATTTAGATAAACACACAGTGACTGACAGTGACTCAATTATAGATAGATAGATAGATAGATAGATAGATAGATAGATAGATAGATAGATAGATAGATACATACATACATGCATACATACATACATACATACACATATACTTACTTTTGTCGTGCAACTCAGAGTTTTATTTTTACCCAATATAGCAGGCACAAATGGTAAATGGACTATTTAATACGGTTGTTTTATAGCAATGAGACGGGGTTAGAATCTGAAAATAGTCAATTTGACAGGACGTTTTTTTTATGTTATCGGCTTTGAAAAGTGCCTGAAAAAAACATACCAAGGGTTGTGAAGCAAATTGGGTAGACGAAAATATTTGGGAACTGTCGGTTGTTGAACAAGCACGAAATCGCAAGACATCGTGACCGAGGGTTTGAGTGTACTGGAATTGTTCAGACTGTTGATCACGCCAGATAGTTCTCTCTCTCCCAGAAACTGTAAGTAAGGTCGCTTAGTATAGTTGCTGCATAAAACAAGGTTAGGCTCTGTGTCTATTGTAAAAAAGACATATATGCCTAAGCAGACAATAGCTATTGACTAGCAGACAGGCATACTCTGATACGAGCTGTCAGCTATATATATATATATATAAATAGTTTTAAGCCACTACCATATGTATGGTAAAAATATAGTTGTATACTATATTTATGGGGTTAAGATGCCCAATATATTAAAGTCATGCAGTCTGGGAAACAGCGAAAGTAGCTCCTCGGAACAGTTGCCGTGAAAATACTTGTAGAAGAGACAGAGAGAAGCCATGGCACGTCTGTGGGAAAGTGATTGTATAGATGCAGGTCAGGATCTATCACATTGCATGTTCTTCTCTGGATGTTGTCGAGGACCTCGAGACGTACAGCGGGAGCACCAGTCCATATATGACAGCAATGTTACATGCAAGGACGGATGGTTGATTTATAGATTTGAAGGATGAACTCAGACGAAAAAACTTTCAGGCACGACACAGAGAACCAAATTTCCATGCGGTAGTTGAAGCTATTGATTCAATGTATTCATTCCACATCATGTCAGTAGACAGCGTGAGACGAAGCAAGCGTAACGAGGCGCTCTCGAGGAGTTGGGAATCAGCCATTCTGATGGGAGGGTCCTCTGTGGTAGGTAAAGGAGAGCAGTTTCGTTTTGGAGGCATTAAGTTTACAAGTCATTTCCTGCCCTAGTCAACCACAGATTGCAGGTCCTTTTCGAGACCAGTAACCAGGTTCGTTTTGTCAACGATACCAGATTTACTATCGAGGCAGGAGTAAATAGTAATGTCGTCCGCGTAGGTGCCTACATAGGAACTTATGACATCTGGATGGTCATTGATGAAAATAAAGAACAGTGCAGGTCTCAATATAGAGCCTTGGAGAACACCAACGTTCGTGATAAAGGAGCCGAAGGAAAACCCGTTTAGGACGGCCTCGATTTCATGGTTTGACAGGAATGATTGTATTGTCAAATATTTGTCCTGTAGTACCGTATCCCTGAAGCTTACGAAGAATGCCAGCAGGCCAAACATATCAGACTATTTAGAGATGACTAGAGCCACGGCTATAGATTCTCCATTATTTTTGAGTGCTTGGAAAACAAATTCAGTTATGTCAGTGATAGTTCGGGAAAAGCGGAAGCACATATTTCTTATCAGAGAGCAGATTATGTGAAGTACGATGCTTAACCACTTCGATGTTGATTAAAGCCTCGAAGAGCGGTAAGACGCAGATAGGATGGTAGTTAGTCGGGTCAGAATGTTAACCAGAGTTCTTACAGACAGACACAACAGACGAGGACTTCCAACAGGCTGGAAAGCAAAATCGGTGAGGCAGTTGTTGTAAAGTTTAGAGAGGACGGGAGCCAATTCAAAGCACACACACACACACACACACACACACACACACACACACACACACACACACACACACACACACACACACATACACACACACACACACACAAACACACACATATATATATATATATATGTGTGTGTATGTATATGTATATATATATGTGTGTGTGTGTGTGTGTGTGTGTGTATATCGTATGAGCACGAGTGATTAGAATGTTCCTTTTACAACAATGATATATATATATATATATATATATATATATATATATATATATATATATATGGGTGTGTGTGTGTGTGTGTATGTCTGTGTGTGTGTGTGTGTGTGTGTGTGTGCGTGCGTGCGTGTTTGTATGTGTGGATGTGTGTTTGGTTGTGTGTGCTAGTAGTATGTGGAAATTTATCCCACTGAACAGTTATAGATCCGTCTTAGAAGCGTGTTCATGTCGGAGTGAGAAATAAACACTGTGCGTAAAGAAAGTATCTTGCAATTTTTGTAGAAGGAGTTAAGAATAACCGTTTCAGATAAGACTCTCACAAATCGACGTTTCTTTCGTATTGCGAAATTAAAAAATATCTGAGTATTGATGCAGGGATCCTGAAAAGATGCCTGATCTAAAATGCTTTGTTGGAGACTTACATTTTGTTGTATGGATTTATATAAGAGAATTTATTTTGTTGTATGGATTTATATAATAGAATTTATTTTGTTGTATGGATTTATATAATAGAATTTATTTTGTTGTATGGATTTATATAAGAGAATTTATTTTGTTGTATGGATTTATATAATAGAATTTATTTTGTCGTATGGATTTATATAATAGAATTTATTTTGTCGTATGGATTTATATAATAGAATTTATTTTGTCGTATGGATTTATATAATAGAATTTATTTTGTTGTATGGATTTATATAAGAGAATTTATTTTGTTGTATGGATTTATATAATAGAATTTATTTTGTCGTATGGATTTATATAATAGAATTTATTTTGTCGTATGGATTTATATAATAGAATTTATTTTGTCGTATGGATTTATATAATAGAATTTATTTTGTTACATGGATTTATATAATAAAATCTATTTTGTCGTATGGATTTATATAATAGAATTTATTTTGTTGTATGGATTTATATAATAGAATTTATTTTATCGTATGTATTTATATAATAGAATTTATTTTGTTGTATGGATTTATATAATAGAATTTATTTCGTCGTATGGATTTATATAATAGAATTTATTTTATTGTATGGATTTATGCAATAGAATTTATTTTGTCGTATGGATTTATATAATAGAATTTATTTTATTGTATGGATTTATACAATAGAATTTATTTTGTCGTATGGATTTATATCATAGAATTTATTTTATTGTATGGATTTATATAATATAATTTATTTTGTCGTATGGATTTATATAATAGAATTTATATTATTGTATGCATTTATATAATAGAATTTATTTTGTCCTTTGGATTTATATAATAGAATGTATTTTATTGTATGGATTTATATAATAGAATTTATTTTGTTGCATGGATTTATATAATAATGTTTATTTTGTCGTATGGATTTATATAATAGAAATTATTTTGTCGTATGGATTTATACAATAGAATTTATTTTGTCGTATGGATTTATATAATACAATTTATTTTATTGCATGGATTTATATAATATAATTTATTTTGTATGGATTTATACAATAGAATTTATATTATTGTATGGATTTATATAATAGAATTTATTTTGTCGTTTGGATTTATATAATAGAATGTATTTTATTGTATGGATTTATATAATAGAATTTATTTTGTCGTATGGATTTATATAATAGAATTTATTTTGTCGTATGGATTTATATAATAGAATTTATTTTATTGTATGGATTTATATAATAGAATTTATTTTGTCGTATAGATTTATATAATAGAATTTATTTTGTAGTATTGATTTATATAATAGAATTTATTTTGTCGTATGGATTTATATAATAGAATTTATTTTGTTGTGTGAATTTATGTAATGAATTTTATTTTGTCGTATGGATTTATATAATAGAAATTATTTTGTCGTATGGATTTATATAATAGAATTTATTTTGTCGTATGGATTTATATAATAGAATTTATTTTGTCGTATATATTTATATAATAGAATTTATTTTGTCGTATGTATTTATATAATAGAATTTATTTTGTTTTATGTATTTATATAATTTACTTAGGTTCCCTGTTAGGACCCGGAAGAAAGTTTGTATACATGCGAAACCCAAAGAGATAATGATAAAAATATTTCTTTTCAATTGAAAGAAAGCCTCAGACTTGGTCGCAATGCGCTAGAAATGGATGATATCATCTGTCCCATAATTTCTTTTTTGGAAGAAAATTTTGTGATGACATTCTATGAAAATTCAACGCATACATATATATATATATATATATATATATATATATATATATATATATATATATATATATATATATATATATATATATATATATATATATATATATAAATACTACGCTACGTGATGTCATTAACCAAATGGTAATGAAAATATTAAGCGTTTCTTTCTTTCAGGGATAGTAAAAAAATATGGTCGGTACGATAAAATTTAAGCCGGAAGGCGAAAAGACTTTGTTTAAAACTACGAAGTTGTTCTTGACACTTTTCTGTCCGGTCTGAAAAAGGTTTTAGAAAATTCTGATGTTTCGTAAGATTTTCGAAAACGAGCGGGAAACATTTCAACAATCTTATGTATTAATTATATAGTATATATAGACGTAACACATGCGTAAAACTTGATAAAAAATACAACAAAATGACATTTTAACGGCTTGGCAAATCACCCCCCCCCCACAGGCACAAAGACGTTCGCGCGCACACATACATACAAACACACACACACAGACACATACTAGCCGAGGTTCAAGGCGTTGCCCGAGTGCACATGGCTGTAATTGTGTAATTGTGTAATCACACCCTTCCGTCTAGAAATGTCAGTCTTTTCCCCCGCTTACATGCATCATCCGTTGGTATACTAAGCTGCTGCTCCACACCTCATCTTTTTAACGGTATGTCCTTCTCAAGTCTTTTATTTTAATAAATAAACCAGTAAAAATCGACATTTTTTACTATTTACGCAGGTTTTCACTATATGAGTGTACTCAATTATCAAGCTAAATGACTGGTAAACAATAAACTTATTGTTGGCTACAATTGAGTGAAGTTTGTATTAGATTGCTTGAAAATTGAGGGAGAGTTTATTATAAATTTGGCTAGAAATCGCAGTTTTTCGCTAAACGCATTTGTGTTTTTAAAAAAAGAGCTATCGTTGGGCTCCTCAGGATGTAAGCAACCTACATACCGAGTTTGAATGAAATCGGACGAAAAATAGTTGAATTTATCGATATTTGATCGGCTTTATCGATTATTGATTTTTTAAAAATTATCGATGTTTTACGATAAGAACCTATCTCTTCCATTGTACAATGTATGTGCCATGGTCAAAATCGGTTGGTTGGAACTCGTGTGAAAAGGTATCGCACAGACAGAAAGACACACAGACATCCTCTGTTATACATATATATATATATATATATATATATATATATATATATATATATATATATATATATATATATATAACAAAGTGAAAATAAGTTTTTGTGTGACGCGTTTCGTCCTTTAGGATTTCATCGGACTAATTTGTTACTTTGGTGTGACTGCACATGTGCACAAGCGATCTAAAATGTGACTCTGATCAAAAGATAAAGCAATTCACTAAGATCAAAATATATAGAGATTGCCATGATCGCATGGTGATCAACAGTTACTTTGAGCCCTGGTTCTTCTACAATTTTCACCGTTCCCGGTAGATCTTCTGTTGTCATAGTATGGGATATCTAATGACAAAATTGATGGAAACACAAAGAAAACAAAATACAAAATCTAAATGAAAGCAGCTAGATTATACAACAAAGAAAAAAAAAAGAAATTCCCAGTATCTCACGTTCGTGCGGACGTGTAATCGCACAAAATTAGCAAATTTAGTCTGATCATTCCTAAAGGTCGAAACGCGTCACACGAAAACCTTTTCCCACTTTGTCATACTTTTTCCCCCGAATATTGTTTTGGTTATATAAAACTTATATATCGTTATCTCAGATAATACAATACAAAACTACAGAATAGAAATCAGAAATGTTGTTTTATTAGTCACCATAATTAATGTAGATGCAATCACGGCGGAGTAATAATTAACGGCTCGCATTGAGGAATCGGAGAGCTGAGTTCGAATTCCAGTCGAATTCATTCACTTGCGTTCTGATTCTATTGGGAAAGGTCTGAATCCTCTTCTTCTTCCCCCAGTTATGGGTAAATAGCTGGACAGGCAGGGTTCTCTGCCCTTGGAAAGAAATAGCAACTGCGGGAAAAAAATTGCCTCGTCAATCATGTATGAAATGATCACGCATGGCACATAACTGACTGACCGACAAAATATCGCTCGGGCGGAGAAGTGGTCATTTTAGGGCCAATCAGCAGTAAATAAAGTAATACAATTGTGGAGGGCATAAAAATCACGTAAATCCTGTGTAAAAAAAAAACAAAAAAAAACAGACACTCAGATGCCACCAAAGTTCACATAACTCAAGCTGCTGATATTCAAGACCCCATTCACGTCCACACGCAAAAGCAACAGCACTGATCAAGCTATAAAGAAACCGCCTCCGTCCACAGTAAGAACTAAATTCTACCTCTCTCCTTTATCCACGTTTTACTATGCATCTCATACACATACTGACTGTTTCACACAAACACACATGTAACCACATTTCACTGTACGCAATACAGTTTATATTCTTCACAAGAAATCTATTAACGACAAAAAAGACATTACTCATTCAATACATCCAACTTTTTGTATTCTTGGCTTTATATTACCTTAATTCTATTTGCTAATACTACGTTGTCTTTTCCTACTGGATTTTATTCATTCAATAACATTGATCGGATTATTCTAAACAGCTGAATTACGGGCAGTCCCGCAACAATATTTTATGTTACTGTATCGAATCCTGACACTCCGAATTTTTACGTTTATCAAAGACTCGAGTATTCCTACAGATCCGACATTAATTGAACGACCAGCTTGTATTAATGTTCGTTCAAATGTGCAGCATCTTTTACTTAAAACCGTGTTTTTTTTTTCAGAAAAATAGGTTACTGAAGCTTTTCCAGAATAATATGGGTTTCTTTCCTAACGTTCTATTTGAACTAGTATTGATTGTGTCATTATTTTCTCTTGGAGTTATATGTGATATTCATTTTAACTGTTTATTGTAATGTACGGCAAGTGTGTATTGAGGTTGAGTTAAAAACTTAGCCGATTGCTCTAGCAGCAACTACGGAGCTAATAGGGAGAGTGGGGGAAATGACAGGAGGTAACAAAAATAACACTGCCTCACACTCACAACTTTAGGAGAAAAATGCTCACGGGACCGATTTCACAAGGCACCATGTCTTGCTGTCTGCTGGTTTTCCTGTTGCTTTTATTGGCATGAAACATATATTTGTGCGTGTTTGTGTGTGTGTTTAGTACCTTAACATAAACAAGCAATTTTTAGGGATAGATTATTCGATATATTTTTAATTTAGTTCTTTAACCGTTAGTTTTAAGGACCACTAATATTTGAGTTGCCTTTATGATGTTCTGACTTTTTTTGTTTAAACAGTGTATTTATTTACTGCCATCTACCGGCCAGAATATTTGAGAAATCTTGTTAGAAAAACTATTACTTACTAACGCGTTTCATCATATCATCGACTTTATAAGAGCAAATACGAGGAATTCATTTTGCAACATATATTTATAGACAGAAATAAAACATCGTTATTTTTTTTCGCCTTCGATAATTTTTATATAGAAAAATTCATTTTACGTATGGGTTCCACTTTTAGCGGCCTTTTAGTGTGTCTTTTTTTAGAATATCTAGAGTGGTCCTTTCAAACATACTTCTAATTTTAGATATATAGATGATACTCTAACAATATATCCACAGGACACAATTTGGCCCGACCTTTTAATCAAATTTAAGAAGGTCGTACCCACAATGGACTTCACTTTTGAAATTGAAACTAGCAACACTTTGACCTTCCTAGATATCTTGCTACATCGAACCAATAATGATTTGATCTACAAGAAAAAGTTAAATGCAAATCAACCAGCAAGAATGGCCTCATGAATTAACATATCTATGAAAGCAAAAATAATTTTATACACAACCAAAACTGTCCACAAACATAATAATTTTCAAACACGTATTATATCACAATTTCTACGTAAAATATATTGGAGACTCACTGCGGCTAATCTATAACACACACACACACACACACACACACACACACACACACACACACATACATATATATATATATATATCCATTCGCACTTGTATTGATTTTTCTGATATCCTTCAGAATATAAGTATCGCATTAATTGTTCCAGTGTCTTTAACACACCTTCGCTATTTTGGGCCTATTTCAGGTCTGATTCTAATGCGCCGCGCTGTATTCATCAAGATTTGGTTTTGTTACATATCTCCTTAACCATAACAATGAAGTCGGAAGATTTTGCTTGGTCAATAGTCTGCCAGGGCTCCATCTCTTATCACAGAAAGCAGTAATAAATATGAAGCGATTTCAGTTTTAAAACTAAATAATAACGATAATTACTCGAATAATGTCAGTACGCGTATTCTGAAACTGAAAAAAATTGGCGTATCCCGTCAGATATGATCAAATGAATATATTAATATTATATATGTATGCAAAACTATGAAACGAATTGAATAAACAAAAATTCAAACAAGTACAAAATGTCAATATTTAAGAAGTCTTTTAACAGTGGATTTAAAATGCAAAACCGAAAAGGGAATAGCGAAAGATGTCTTCCAAAATTAATTTCGAAACAGTCATTAGAAACAACAACAAAAAATATAATAGTGGACTCTTATGTAATATCAGTCATACTATATGCTGTATTATTTAGGTTTACTGCCTATTCTTACTAAGTTACTACTTGCTGGGCAATCTCGCAAATGAATAAGAGCGACATGAGACAACAATAGTGGGGTTCTACAGAAGGATGCTGCGAATACACATAAATGAAAATGTGAACAACAAGTTTTAGGGAAGAATTAAAAAGAAAGAACACTATACACAGTGCAAGCCCCAAAATCTAGCCTTAAATCAAGCTAAAATCTTCTTAGCAAGTACACTTGTTATTCTACCTCGCAAATAGCTCACTTTTTTCACAATATATTACTAAATTACACGTCAGTGTCAAGATTGACCAACAAGGTATTTACAAGATTAACAAGAATGACCAATCATAAACATTCAGGTCATGGAGGAAAACGAATGGATATTGGTTAAAATATTAAGGTGATATTCACTCAGGTAGAAGGCCATGTGCAGCCCAATGAGTTCAAAAGTCTCTTGATCTTTGAAGTTTTAAAATCCTGATTCGAAATCACATGACAGCGGAAAATAACACTGCAAAACTGAAGCAGACACTTGATTTTTTTGAGAGTTTTAATAAGATATGAACTGGTACGAGCGGTTTCAGCCGGTATTATTGGGTACTTTTGTTCATTGCATTTTATGCACCTTTGCTGGGATACTATTGTTTCTGCCATTGAGCATTTTTGGACATAAGGTTATATCACACAAACACACACACATAAACACACACACACACACACACACACACACACACACACACACACACACACACACACATATATATATATATATATATATATATATATATATATATATATATATATATATATGTATATGTATATGTATAATGCCATATAGTTTTAGGGTGTACTATATTTATGGGCTAAAGTGCTCAATTTAGATAGAGATATAGCGTATGTAAATATAAACATAAAAGTCAACACTCAGAGGCGACAGGCTGTTCCATGCTAGACACAATCGCCAGGCCGCGAGTGTTGGATTTTCTCTCGGCTATTTATATATATGGGTCAGTGGGGGTTTCTGGGTAATTCTTTCTGGCCGTTATTTTTGGTCGGAGTGGCATATTTATTTATTTATTTGGGTTAATTTATTTTACTTGTATTCATTTTCATTTCTTGAAATACGTTTTTGCTGTACGGTGGGTTGAACCATAAATAAAAAGGTAAAAACAAACGTAGGTAAAATATTTTTCAGACTCTTAAACAGACACTTCCAGGAATCAAGCACTGTACACAAAATATTCAATAAAAACAATATAAAAATCAGCTACAGTTACATATATATATATATATATATAAATATATATATATATATATATATATATATATATATATATATATATATATATATATATATATATATATATACGTTGAATTTTCATAGAATGTCATCACAAAATTTTCTTCCAAAAAAGAAATTATGGGACAGATGATATCACGAATTTCTAGCGCATTACGACCTAGACTAATGCTTTCTTTCAATTAAAAAGAACTATTTTTATCGTTATCTCTTTGGGTTTCGTATGTATACACACTTCCTTTCGGGTCCTAACCAGGAACCTAAGTTCGGAAATGGTTTTATGACATCATCCACTAGTAATTGTTTGTAATTAAAACAAAACAGACCCTGAGATCACACACGTTTTAAATAGATAATACTATTCGTAATGTGTGAGCAGTACGTGTGAGTACAATTTTTAAGTCATGGACTACCAGGAATTCATTCAACAAGCCTATCGGTACCTTTTTCAATCAATCCGAGGGCTCCAAATACAACTGGAATTATTGATGTCCTCATGTGACAAATCATCTCCAGTTACATATATATATATATATATATATATATATATATATATATATATATATATATATATATATATATATATATATGTGTGTGTATATATATATATATATATATATACACACACACACACACACACACACATACATACATACATACATATATATATATATATATATATATATATATATATATATATATATATATATATATATATATATATATATATATATATTCGTAAAATACATCTGGAATATCTAGGCATATAAGGAAGAAAGATAGGTGAGAATATATGACACTCCCTGGATATATTAAAGACAAAAAGGACAGAGGAAAATAGCGTAAAACTTAACTAATGAGTGTAGATGGCTGCTGGAAGTGATGAAGTGAGATAACAAATAAGAAAAGCGAGATGCCAAAAAAGTAAAAAAAAAAAACATAAAATTACTTAGACTAGAAAATATTACGATAAATATTACAGAGGTTTATTACAATGGTCAATAAATTTGTGAAGAGTCATGATTTAATATATACTACGTTTAGTGCAAGTTAATATTTAGGTGCAAATGTGTGACTAGTACATATGAGTTCAAGTAAAATTTATGAGTCTCCGAGATATAATGGAATTTAGATAATCTCAGTAAAAAGATTATCAGAAACAATAATCGCTAAAATATTTAACCAGTGTAAACAAAGGTAACTTTACCCAAGAAGGAGGAGTGTACCGAAAAATTTCCCCAGAAATACATTGGTCAAATATCACAAAATTTAACGAAAGGAATATACAAATATAGGGTAGACACTGAAAACCTGAAGGAGTTGAAAAAAAAATCATAATTGTTCGTTTTCAGTCTTTTTTTATTTTATTTTATTTTTTTATAGGTTATAGAGTGTGCCTTTGAGATTAAAATGGCTACATATGATGTCCAGCAACTAGTAAAACTTATTGAGTTTTTCTATTCCACAGAAAGCTCAATTGACGGCAGAGTCTCCTTGAGGATCCATCAGCTTTTACCCCTCGTCGCTCTGCACAACTAGGCATGCCAGACATGGCTTCAGAAGATTCTGAAACTGGATGTTAAAATGTTTCCATACAAGATTCAAATGTTCGAAATTTTACTAAGCCAACATAGTCATGAGTTTGTAAAATCTGTTTTTGTTTTATATCATTCAGTTTTTTAGTGGCCTCCCTGTATAAAAAAAAAGGAATTAAACATTTTCAACATAAGCAATTTGCCACCGAAATTTTCCTGAGTGCCATTGTGTTCTGGGAAGATTTTTTTCAGAAAAATAATGAATATAATCTTAGATTAATAGACAGTGAGAAAATGACACGAACGTGTTATTTTAGTTGATCGAATATTCTTCTTGAATTCATATTAAAACAATGTGGGAAAGATAAAAGTTGAAAATAAAGATAAAGGCAAAAAAAGTATCAGTTGAAATTCGTGGACTAATTTGCATAACAGTATTGTCAAATTAAAAATCAAACGGCCAACGGCTTGTAAATCTCATTCTTTCTCGCTAATGCAGATAATATCACTTGAGATTTTTTTTTCTAATAACGCCGATAGATGTCTGTTCCAAACTGTTTTATATATATAAACATTCCGTCGGACTCTTGCCAATATATATAAAAGTATAAAGCATTAAGAAATGTATGTACTAAAAAGCGTATGCATGGCCGAGACTTTTATTTCAGCGTTTCCATCATGAGACACGCGCCCACACACGAAAATATATATAGCGCTTCTGTCTAAATGATTGGATGTCTCTGTATCCTTGGAAACAAAAAATAATGAATTGTATGTGAGATTAAAACTCAGTAAATTTTAAAATAATTTATTCCAAAATGCGCATGAAGATAAAACTGAACTAATGCTTTTAATTTAATTATATAATTAGATTTAAAGATTTTAGCTTCGTTTTTTTGAAACATGGTAATTCCTGTGTAGCGAACAAACCATATTTTAATTCAGTTAATGTATAATATTTAGGCTCTGTAAATTTACACTGAGCACTGTTTTGTAAAAATAAAAAAAATATCAATAAGAACACCGGATTATATATCTTACTGTTCTTTCTTTTTATTAATATATATATATATATATATATATATATATATATATATATATATATATATATATATATATATATATATAGAGAGAGAGAGAGAGAGAGAGAGAGAGAGAGAGAGAGATACATAGATAGATATAGATATAGATATAGATATGATTTTACTGAGATTAAAACTTCTGAAAAATTATTTCCAGCCATTTTTCTCATCCATAGATCTATCCATTTCGATGCCAGATTAGTCTCTGAGCTGATTGATTACAATTCTTGCTGGTTCATTTCTTGATTTTTCTTTTCCATAATTTGCACTTCAGAGTAAAATTTATGCACAATTACTAGATTATCACTCCAGAGATGGTGTCCGCACAACACTCAACTTTCCAAGATTGTGTGCGTCATGTTTGGTAGGTTTCAATATAGTTAATCAATGAGTTTTTCCATCTGATATATATATATATATATATATATATATATATATATATATATATATATATATATATATATATATATATATATATATATATATATATATATATATATATA
>OZ038490.1:98930832-99020832 GCA_964036315.1 Acanthosepion esculentum | reverse complement strand
GTTTTTCAAATAGTTTTCCCTATTTCGCACGCTCAGCAGAATCTTCAGAAAATCTTCTTTTTTTTTTATCTCCGTTCCATATAAAAGCAAAAATGTTTTAAGTAATGTATTTCAATATCATTTCTAAAAAGATGTTGGCAATGAAAAAGTTTCTAAAGACCTGGTCTAAACTCTATTAAACGATATTTTAACTTCGACAAAATTTCTGTTTAAATTATATGTTTATGCCTATTTTGTTTTTTCGTAACGTTTGGCTATTACGTTTATTGCCTTTTCTTTTTCAAATGTTCAGTATTTTATTTTTAGGTTAACATACAGTGTACCTAATTCTGTAAGAATGCTCGAGTTTCATAATCTCGCAGATGTTTTTGCGAAAGCATATATTTTGAAATTTAAAAAATGACGATGAACATTATGAAACGAAAAACTGCATTTTAAATAACAATAAGTATATGACGAAATTGTAGTTGTATGAAGGGAATTTTTTAGTTCAACCGAATATGTCTTCCTCTTATAATTGTAATTTGGGATCCTTTGACCAGGCTTTTGGAAACATTGCAAAACCCCATAGAATTAACGCAAAAACAAACTGTAAATAATAATTTACATAGTCGAATGAAATCCAAAAGCCTTTATGTTACACAATCAATTGCAATAAAATAATTTACAACAAAAAAAAATAATTTGCAATTAAATAATTTTACATAAAAATTGTGAGTTCAATCCCTGGTCGTGTTAATATAGTCTCAGTGTTAATCGGCGGAATGATTCTGAGCAGTGTATAATAAAAAAAATGGGATATACTGGTCATGAAGAGCAGAACAGGAACAACTTACCCACGTTGATTAAATAAAGTGTTAGTTCGAAATTCACTAAAGGTTACCCTGACCAACAAACACCTAAAGAACATCGGAGAGCACAACAATTGATAGCGTGTGATGATAACAACAAAGATATAAAAAAACAAAATTCGGAACATAAATAATTTAAATAATAACTTCGCTTCCAAGAAATCCATACAAAAGAAAGTATGCATTTCACACGTATTTTCGGTTAGTTGGCTCCCCGACTTAATTCTTCTTCGTCTATATGCCGTGTCTCTGCAGAGAGTTGGCGATCATGGCTCTCCAAAATTTCCTGTTGTTTGTAGCTCTTAATATATGTTGTTTTTTGTTATCTCTCTTAAAATCTTTTCTGTCGTCCAGATCGCTAGGTAGGTTATACTTTGTTCTCTTCTGTACCTGTTGCCTTCAAATTGTGAGTATCAATTTTTTCAAGTCTTCTTTCCTGATTATGCGGCTTAGTTATTTCAACTCTCTCTAATGTTAAGTATAATTGTCCTTTTATACATTTAAAGTAAAACTTCGTCGTTGCTCATTTGTTCGTCCCATTACATTCCCAGCATCCTTCTGTAAAACAACATTTGCTGTTGTTTCAGATCTTCATCTTTAACGAGATTGCCGAACATTCACTGCCATATAAGATGACTAACCTTACGTAAGAGTTCAGTACTTTTTTCTAGGATTGTAATTATATTGAATGGGAGAATGGATGTCTAAGTTTATGTATAATGGCTACAATTCTAAAACTATAATGATACACACGATGTTAAAGGGGGAGACCATAAAATCGACACTGGAAAATTATATTGTCGTTGTTCTAAAGAGTTGCATCGACTATAATACATGCGTGTCAACTGACGCTTTTGTAAAACGCGACAGCGAAAAAAGGAATAACTACTTTGAGTCAATCACACACGGTAATCTACAATTCACAGAGATTCAATAAATGTCTGAACCTTTGATTAGTATGATTTTTACTTTTCATGCCGTTACAGTAAATCAGAGGGGAATAGGGAATGAGTCGTTTGAAGTCAGCATTTGAATATATTTTGACGTCATGAAATAAGAGAAAGACATCAAAGTGTAAGAAGGACGACATTTTTAGTTAAAATACTTGTTTTTCTTTGTGGAAAGTGAAGTTTTCTTATTTTTATATATGAAAAAAAAAATCGTTTCGTTTTTATTTAGTGTCTGGCAATATATGATTATTGGAACTGGATTTGGCTAAACAGTAAACAAATACTGTCGAACGAATATTGTGTTTGAAAGTTCATAGACAACTAACATCTGAAGTTTTAGGCATCGATTTTATTTATTTATGCATTATTTTCGTTCTTATATTTTGTCTGGAAATTGAACGAAACTTTTTCTGACTTATTTCACTTCGATTCCTTTGATTTTTCCTGAAGTTGGAATTCTTGTTTTATTCTTAAATCATTTGAAACTTACGATGGAATTATGTTTATAAAGTCCTTTTGTGATCATATTCAGATTGTTTTATTTATTGGAGGTGCGAGTTACGATAACGCTGATATATTTCCTCTTTAGAATGTACGGCTAATATAAAGAGGGGTTATATTTAAATTAATATTTATTAATGTTAATAATTCTATGTAGCGAAATCCGCAGTGAAAACATATATTATCAGACCGATTAATACAGTGTAACCCGGATATAAGAGAGTTGTCGGGACCGGAGAAGAAGTCTCTTATATCTGCGTTTCTCTTATATCCGGTTTTGGTCTATTACATATACATTAACACAGGCTCTAATTTGGGACCAGATAAAATCTATCTTATATCAGGGTTTCTCTTATATCCGGGTCTCTTATATCCGGGTTATACTGTACTACTTCTGTTTTACGAGTACTACTTGTAAAAATCCTTCTACTCGGTTTCTCGTTGAATGTTAAAGTTTGTAGTGTCGGGATTCGATACAATAACCAAGGGTCGGTCGTAATTTGGCCGTCTCGATTGATTAGACGATTTTCATTGGAAGAATAAAATTCAGTAGAAAAGACAACGTAGTTTCAACAAATAAAAATGAGTTTAATATAACGACAAGAATACAAGCAGTTGATGATAGATTGGAAAGTAATGTCTTTTTGTTTGGGTTAATAAAGTTCTGAAATAAAATATAAACTGTCTTTGTGTACGTACGTGAGAAACAATGAAATGTTGTGATATGTGTGTTTGTATGAAAAAGTCAACATGTGTGTGCGTGATTCATTGTAAAGCGGATACAAGTGAAGGTTAGAAATTGTTTCTTATTGTTAGCGGTGTTGCCGGAGAAAGAAGTTTGTCAACGCTGTAAAATTTAGCATGGGATCATAAGCCAGAGTTGCTTGGAGTTTTGGTGACATTTGGTGGTATCCTGTTTGGGAACGGATTTCGTATGTTTTTATACACTTCTTCGTAACAAAGTTGGCTCCAAAATTAAATTATTTATTTATTCCTAATTGGCCCTAAAAGATAAAGTGGTATGTCTTCTACTACGCCCGCACGATATTCGGTCGGTATCTACCTACCTAAAAATAACAATGACTAATGTCGCAGTTAGCTCCTCCCAGTTCTTTAATCCTTCAACAGGCATCTCTCCCCCTGGCTATAAATACTGGCTGACCTCTCTCTCTCTCCCTCTCTCTCTCTCTCCCTCTCTCCCCCTCTCTCTCTCTCTCTCTCCCTCTCCCTCTCTCTCTCTACTTAGGCCTTGGGCTGCTACCTCGCGCGGAGACGAGGTAAAATCTCTCTTTTTCCACTTACACCAATATGTGACCTCTCACAGTACAGCGTTTGCCAAATTCTGGGAACGCGCTAAGGACAATACACGTACGTACGAACACTTACAACACACACACATAATTTCTCCATACAAACTCTATGTAACAGTCCATGTCTTTCTTTAACTTGTTTTGTTATTAATATATATTTGTTTACCCATGTATATCGATCTTGTTTGTTTTCTTTGTCTTCTTTGGACTTAATTAAAGTTCCGACATTCTCATGTAGATGGACTCGCCAGCAGGAAGGTTTAACCTTCTGATATCTCTTCACATCTTCACCCCCACGGGTCCGCTACACTAATACAACAAACATTCCGATTTGTATTCTATGATTTTATGGGTGTGTTTTAAGATGTAAGTGTTTTCTTGAGTGTGATTGGTTTATAAATATTGTATTTGACATTTTAGTGGACACGACACACTGTCTTCTGATGGGTCTATGTATATTAAAGCATAATATGATATAGGTGATTTATAAAAGTTTAAATACATATGCACTTTACGAAAAGCACGCGATTTTATGTTGGAAGTTGCAAATTAGACCTGCAATGATTTTCCGCAAACGCCAGAGTGAGCATAGGTTCCAAACAGTTTACTCCAATTGGTCTATTCTATCTGAAATCAGAAACTCGGTCACCAGCAAATACATAATGGAGTATAATTACCTTTCACCGTAAAGTTTAAGAGGGGAAAACATAGGCATTTATATGAATAAGAAATAATGATGACGAACGGTTGAGTAAGAATTAACACGAGTGTCACACAAACAATGGGGAAAGAAACTGGACAGCACATAGATATTTCAGTCATTATTTAATGCACTACACAATGGTAATGAAATACATATCTATATATAAGAGTCGGCGCTGAGGTCAACATTGATTGGCGACAATCTGTTTCCTATGTGTGTATTGTGTGGTAGCTAACTATTTATATTTGTTTTCAATGTTGTATTATGGTTAGCGACATCAAACATTTTCGTTTTGTTGTGTTATTTAAACGGTTGATAGGATAGAGCAGTTATACCTTACATTATTCGAAAGGCTATATAGTAAAAAATATATGCGTCGGAATATCGCTGGCTAACTTTTAACTTTTGATTTCTTATTGATTAGTTAGGATAGTTCTTATGTATGCTTTTGATGATGATTATTATTATTATTATTATTATTGTTGTTGTTGTTACTTAGTATTATTATGTTTATCATTATTATTATTATTAATATTATTATTATTATTGTTGTTGTTGTTACTTAGTACTATTATGTTTATCATTATTATTATTATTATTGTTGTTGTTGTTGTTGTTACTTAGTATTATTATGTTTATCATTATTATTATTATTATTATTATTATTGTTGTTGTTGTTACTTAGTATTATTATGTTTATCATTATTATTATTATTATTAATATTATTATTATTATTGTTGTTGTTGTTGTTGTTGTTGTTGTTGTTGTTGTTACTTAGTATTATTATGTTTATCATTATTATTATTAATAATAATACTATTATTATTATTATTATTATTGTTTTTGTTGATGTAGTTGTTGTTGTTAATTAGTATTATTATGTTTAGCATTCTTATTATCATTAAGAATATTATTATTATTAATATTATTATTATAATTATTGTTTTTGTTAATTAGTAGTATTATGTTTAGGGTTAGTATTATTATTAATAATATTATTATTATTGATATTATTATTATTATTATTATTATCATTGTTGTTGTTAATTATTATTATCAAGTTTAGCATTATTATTAATAATAATAGTAAAAATATTATTATTGTTGTTAATTAGTATAAGTTAAGTTTAGTATTATTATCAATATTATTATTATCATTATTGTTGTTAAAAGTAGGATTTTTACGTTTAGCATTATTATTATTATTATTATTATTGAAAATATTATTATTATTATTATTATTATCATTGTTGTTGTTAATTAGTATTATTATGTTTAGCATTATTATTATTATCACTATTATTATTAATATTATTATTGTTGTTATTAATTAGTATTATTAAGTTTACCATTATTATTGTTATTATTGTTGTTGTTAATTAGCATTATTATGTTTAGCATTTTTATTAATGTTATTATTGTTCTTAATTAGTATTATTATGTTTAGTATAATTATTATTATTAAAATATTATTATTAATATTATTATAATTATTGTTGTTTTTGTTAATTAGTATTATTATGTTTAGCATTAATATCATTATTATAATTAATATTATTATTCATATTATTATTATTGCTGTTGTTGTTGTTAATTAGTATTCTTGTGTTAGGCATTATTATTATTAATAATAATAATATTATTATTATTGTTGTTGTTAATTAGTAATATTATGTTTAGCATTGTTATAATTAATATTATTCTTATTATTGTTGTTAATTAGTGATATTATGTTTTGCATTATCATTGTTATTATTGCTGTTGGTAATTAGTATTATTATGTTTAGCATAATTATTGTCATTATTGTTGTTTTTGTTAATTAGTATTATGTTTAGTATTATTATTGTTATTATTGTTGTTGTTGTTAATTAATATAATAATATTATTATTATTAATATTATTATTATTAATATTATTATTATTGTTGTTTTAATTAGTATTATTATGCTTAGCATTATTATTGTCATTATTGTTGTTGTTGTTAATTAGTATTATTATGTTTACCATTGTTATTATTGTTGTTGTGGTTAATTAGTATTATTATGTTTACCATTATTATTATTAATAATATTATTAATATTATTATTTCTGTTGTTGTTGTTAATTTGTATTATTATGTTTAGCTTTATAATAATTATTAATACAAATAATATTATTAATATTATTATTATTGTTGTTGTTGTTGTTGTCAATTAGTATTATTATGTCTAGCATTATTATTATTAATAATGAGGTTACTATTATTAATATTATTAATAATTTTGTTGTTGTTAATTAATATTATCATGTTTAGCATTATTATTGTTATTATTTTTGTTGTTGTTAATTAGTATCATTATGTTTAGCATTATTTTTATTATTGTTGTTGTTAATTAGTATTATTATGTTTATCATTATCATTATTATTTACTTAATTATAGTTACTTGTGCGTTAATACAGTATGTTAATTTGTTTAATATTTGTTTACTTAATTAATCTATTATTTATTTTTCTCTAAAGTTACTTTTACATTTTATTATATTGTATAGATTTGCATTTTTCTTGGTGATGTTTTACAAGGTGTTCATTTTTAGTTTTCGGAAGTTAAAGGTTATATCATCAGTGTAGATATCAAGTAGAGAGCATATATATATATATATATATATATATATATATATATATATATATATATATATATATATATATATATATATATATAATTAAAGATTAAAGTGATGCCACAAACGTTTTGTGTTATAATGTGTATTTTTTTAAATATATATTATACTTTTCTTTCCATATTTTTGCTACACGTGTTTCAGATGAAGTTAATTATATATATATATATATATATATATATATATATATATATATATATATATATATATATATATATATATATATATATATGTGTGTTTGTGTGTGTATGTATTTAGACAGCATATTTTCTTTCAAACAGGTTTGGGTAGAAAATTTAATCATACAATGCCTGTTTATTTTTGTTTTAATCTTATTGTGTCCACGAATCATTTTCTTCGTGGCCGTGGAAAATTGATTAAGAAAAATAACAATTTTTTTTTTCAAATAATTTGTATTTTCCAAATTAATTTCAGTCCACTCTGAGACCATCTTCAGGAGAATTAACTGTCTATGTATGTGGATACGTATTTCTGTAAATTCAAAACATATTACTCTTAGTTTTATCGTTCCATATCAATTTCAACTCACGAGGATTTTTCAATATAAGGGAAGTAACTTTTATATTTCTTAATATATATATATATATAAATATATATATATATATGTGTGTGTGTGTGTGTGTGTGTGTGTGTGTGTTTGAGTATATATATATATATATATATATATATATATATATATATATATAACGTTGCTGCTACAAGCATTTAAGAACTCTATTAATGAACACATAGGTGACTATTTTGGGCTTTAATTCTCTTATATAAATTGATTCTAGGATTTTTATTTTTGGCTTATTATTTTTTTGGTTTCATATAGATGTATTTTCAACTAATATATATCTACCCTGTTAAAGTGGACATGTGTACCTTTAAATGTTGTAAGATTGAACTATCCTCATCCAAGTGAAATGTAATCCTTCTCGTCAGAATCGTTGTTATAAAACAAACATACGTATTAACATATTTATCTTAGATGCACTATTTCTGTGTCTGAGTGTGCTTGCCTCTTTGTGTGTTTGTGAAACCAAGTAAACCTCATTATTTTGAGCAACTACATGTCGATTAATATAACTGAAGATTCCCAGCCATATAAACAACCGAAACGCTCGTTATAAAGTATATAATTGAAACATTCCAAATGACAACTACGTGTAAATCAATGTGATTTATCCCTTTCAAATCTATATACACTTTATCTATCAGAACGAAACCTAATGCATAGCCTCGTGGCAAAGATACTTCAATTGAAATTAATGGGGAGAAATGGCCCAATTTTAAAATATTCTGCATCAGAATAATATATTTATCGAGTGATCAATACACCTCCCATGGTCAAAATGTCGGATATACACTTCAGTCCTCATTCTAAATCAGTTTGAACATTAGCTGTTCTTTATTTATACTAGATTTAATCAATTCAGCTGAACATTGCGACTGAATGAATAGTCAAAAATCATATAATTATTCTTTTATGTGCCGTATCCATACAGGCCGTGGGTAATCATGGCTCTACACAATTCCTTGACCTTTGTACATTTTAGTAAAGTGTGTCTGTTTGCTGTCTCCCCTAATTACAAGCTCTTTAGTAGATTATGTGCTCTTTTCCTCTGTCCTGTTTGGCTACAATATGTTGTGTAAATGTTCAATGTTATAAGATTCCTTCCCTCATTATGCGCCCTAAACATTTCAACTGCCTCTGGTGCTACGAGGGTTGTTTAAAAAGTTCTAAGCCTCACTGGGAAGTTGGAGAAACAAGACAGTTTTTCATTAATCTCCATTATAGTTCCCTTGATATCAATGCACTTGGTCCAACTATACTTAAGCAGTGCAATCCTATATAAGTTGACATCCAGCTCCCCGAAAAACTCCGTCAGAGCATATATGATCGCATCATTGTTTTCAAAATAGCGACCAAGCAGGTGTGATTTGAGATTAGGAAACAGAAAAAGTCAGATAGAGCTATCTGGGGAGTAAGTGGGATAGGGGAGAAATTCAAAGCCACAGTTGTCTGCTTCAGCTACTGCAACCTGACCAGTGTAAACGTGCAAGTTATCCTGCAACAAGTGCACACCTTTCCTCAGCTTTCCTCTGCGTTTCAACTTGATTGCTACCTTAGGTGTCCTAGTTCTGCACAGTACTTTTCATTAATAGTTTTTCCCATTTCCAGGTAGTCTTTCATGATTACGCATCAGAACACAATTAAACAGAAGCCATCACCTTGGCAAAAGACGCTGCCTGATTCAATTTCATCGGGTGGAGAACCAGTGTTTCTACTTTTGATTCATGTTCAAAGTGGTGAACTCAGGTTTCAAGTTGAGTTACTAATATGCGATAGAAATTCTCAGGGTGAGGCTGGAAGCAAGTCAGAGTCGTCCTGGAAATGTCAACTATTTTCAGCTTCTCCCCTGGTGCTAACATTATTGGGAGTCATCTTGTAGACAGCTTTCTCATTCCCAAAATTGTATTTAAAATAGTATGGACTGAAACCGAACTAATACCTATAGACTTAGCAATCTGACGTTTGTCATCCTAAATCATAAGCTGAATGGCATGAACGTCGTCATCAGTAGTTGAGGTTTTTGGACAACCAGACCGATAGTCATCTTCTATGTTCTCCCTTTCCTCTTGAAAACTGCAGACTACGTCCTCACAAATGTATAGAAAGAGGAGTCTTCAGCAAGTGTTTGGATCACGTTGGGTGTCATACCTTTCTTTTGCAGATACGTTCTGACTGCTCGGGCATCTTTTCTGTCCAGTTTTGTCGCATATTTCTCAACATTTTCTCGCCTGTACAGAAATTAAATCAGTTATCTGAATTCACTTTTCTAGATTTATAAGAAGTGTGTTGCTACAACAATAATATTCAACTATGGTTCTTCTTGCTTAGGACCGTTTAAACAACTCCTCGTTCATGTAAGTGTCCTTCTTTTTCATTTTCTCTGAATATTTTCTGCATGGTTTTCTCAGCTTCCAGAGTTCTGTTGCCGCAAGTCAGTTCTTCATCTGTGATGAGATCTTCCAGAATTCACTGACATAGCTAGGAATTATATTATATCCGGGATCAATATTCTAAAACAAATGTGTTGGTGTTGCTTAATAAAAAGATTTCAGTATAGTGGCAACTTTTTAAAAAAAACTTTTGTCAAATAGGTACCTTTGTTTCCCAGCAAGAGATAAATAGAATACCGTGCTTGAAACTTTTTAGGTAACCTTTATGTACTCTTCAAGATAGCCCTATTTAAAATTGTCAAGTTAATCCGTGGTAATTTCCTTTTTAAATTTTAGACGTGTTTATTTGATTAGACACTTTCTTTGACATTTAACGGCGATATTCCCTGGTGTTTAAAAAAACGAGCGTTTTCATGATGCAATCAAATTGTGTACACCGATTATTTTGAATAAAAGATTTTGTGTGGGAAAATATCTACACTTCAATATAAGAAAAATTAGAGCCATATATATAACTGAAGAAATATCGCTTTTCCGTTTTATTTTTAACTCAGCGAGAATTCTATCTTTATTTATTTTACAAGTCAGGTTTGAAGAAACAATGAGGTTATTCTGTTCACAGTTAAATTGAAGGATGCTTCCCATCGTAACATACCACGCTGTGACAATGTATCAACGCATCAAATTCCACTATGAGAGGACCGAAAACTCAGCAGCATTTTACAGCACTGTACGACATTTTTCTTATTTATATATTTATAACACCAACTGTTTTGCTTTCAGATCACAGCAGTAGGATTATAATTCACCACGAAGGGAAGATATGGAAAATAGAGTTTTATTCTAATTGAAAATATAAAAGCTATGGGTGAAAACAGAATGAGTTAAAAACAATCCGTGCATGCAGAGACAGAATTTTTTAAAGAGATGTTAAATTTTATTTGTGAACAATTAGGATAGAGAATGAAAGCAGTAGATAAAATAGAAAAAAAATTACTACGACAAAGACGCGTTTTGTTATTGCCTTAAAACATATAGAGCATGATGATTGTCAGATAATTAGGAGACCAAACAAGTCCTAGAGAAGGGCGCGCAATTTACTGGAAGAAGACGCAATACATAATTGTTGGCAAAAGTGAGGACTCAAAGAAGAATATTCAATTCATGAGCATCAGAATTAAACAGAATTATAAAAGAAGATGAGAATATTGAAAGATGCTTTAGAGACACAAAAAATATGTATCTACACATAGCATTTAATTCAGATATGCTTGACGAAGACTGCGCCATCTGCCTTTAAACACGTCATCTACACACACACACACACACACACACACACACACATATATATATATATATATATATATATATATATATATATATATATATATTTATATATATGTGTGTGTGTGTGTGTGTGTGTACAGAGAATACTTTATAGCTGTTCAAACGTGAGAAAAGAATGTTTTTTTTTTAAAAAAAACATAAACTGCAACAGATCTGTGTTGAAATTTGGATTTTGTTTTATTTTAAAATATATTTTATACACTATTTTCCATAATTATGCTACACGTGTTTCTGGTTTCATGACCTACTTCAAGCAAAGTGTACATATTTCCACATATATAATTGATTTTTTGCGTGGTAGTGATTTAAATGTCATGAAATTTTTACGTGATAGTAATTTAAATTCCTTTCTTGGTTAGAAGTGTTTATATATATATATATATATATATATATATATATATATATATATATATATATATATATATATATATATATATATATATATATATATATATATGTATATATATATATTATTATTATTAAACAGTTAAATTAATAAATCGTGCCTAAATGGAGAAGATGTACTAACGAAATTTTTTTTCCTTTGACATGAATCGAAACTGCAACGCTTGTTTATCATCCGTTTTTCCACGGAAGTTTGAATTCGCTATCTAACGAAAACGCGATTCTCGTAGGGACTTCTACGATATTATATCGTAAATCAAATAATATATATATATATATATATATATATATATATATATATATATATATATATATATATATATATATATATATATATATATATATATATATATATTCATCAAATATATATATCCATATATATATTCATCAAATATATATTCATCAAATATATATATATATTCATGAAATACATACACATATATATATATATATATATATATATATATATATATATATATATATATATATATATATATATGTCATAAAAGTATACAAATTGGTCTTGAGGAAGAGGCTTTTTCCTCTATTTTAAAAGCATTTTAATAGGGAAATCAGCATTTATTTTTGATACATTTTTCATATAAAATTCCAACTATTTTTCTGTGAAAGATCATAGACATTCAAAATACATTATAACAATATTATTAAATAAATTAAAATATACATAACACAACATACATTTGTACAATTTGCTACACTACATTAGCAATTTTTCGTATACAAATAACTCGGATGTTTGGTAAATACTTCATAGGTGAAGAGACGATGTGCGTGTGTCATTGTAAAATGTAATCCTTATGGTCGAGAAATTGTCACGTGACTTGCTGGTATATAAATATATACAAACAGGCTGTATATATAAAAAGTATTTTTTGTTAACATTCTTTTTTTCATGTTACGAGTCCTTTTTTAAAACTGATCGTTTTGTGTTCATTTTGTTTAGTTCTTTATTCGTAACTGAATTAATGTTTAGTATAGAGCTTAGAAAAAAATTCGCAGTGTGAGATAGGCATAAAGTAAGGCATGTAGCAACATCAGCAAGGCAAAGGGCACTCCTTTAAAGGCAAGGAAGGGCAAAAATATTTTAAGTCAAGTGATAGCGATTGCTGTATGAGTCGTATGATTTTTTAATCAAGCACCGACAACGCCGGGCCATGCTGCTAGTATATATATATATATATATATATATATATATAAAAGGCTCAAGCACTATATATATATATATATATATATATATATATATATAGATAGATAGATAGATAGATAGATAGATAGATAGATAGATAGATATGATATGATATGATATAGACGTATATGAAACATTCTCACTGGCAGAAAAATAGTATGCCAGCAAAGGAACATAAATTACAAACAGCTAAAGTGCCTAATAATACCGTCTAAAAAATCTCGTACCAGGGCATATCTTGTTAAAACTCTCAAAAAGCTCAAGTGCCTGCTTCAGTTTAGCTGTGCTATTTTCAAAGAGCAAGAGACCTTTGATTCCATAGGGGTGCCCATGGCCTTTTACCTGAGTGAATGCACCTTAATATTTTGACCGATATCCATTCGTTTTCCTCCATTGTCTGAATATTTGTGAGTTGTTATTCTTGTTAATATTGTATATAGCTTTTTGGTCAATCTCGACACTGACATGTAATTTAGTAATATATTGTGAAAAAAGTGAGCTATTTGCGAGATAGTATAACAAGTGTACTTTAGTAAGAAGATTTTAGTTTTCTTTAAGGCTGGATTTTGGGGCTTGCAGTGTGGACCAAACTAACTACTCCATCGTAATGGTCAATAAGACTAGCAAATTATTAGACACACATAGGCCTCCTAAGTATTTAGAAAACTCATTTTAGGTTAAAACGGTAAACATAAAATATCCAAAGAAAACTACCTCAAAAGCAAAACTATATATTACTGTTTAGCGATCTATCTTTCATGGCAACTTTGAAAGCCTCCTTGTTACCATCATAATGGAATAGCATATTATCTGAAATAGAGGATGTCAGGAGCATGACCCGTAAATAAAATTCATTATTTTTTATTTACATATTGTAGAATATAAGATGTAAACATTTCTTGATTTGTAGAATCCACACTTACAAAAAAAAAAACAAAGAAGGAAACACGCAGAAAATAATTAACCTCTCGACAGTCGAATTATTATGACAACATTTACGATGTCTAATCCCCTGGGAATAATGACATCTTGACGTGTACCTACGTCAGCAATATTAGAATCGAAATATTATTTATTATTAAATATTATTTATTTTACCTTGTTTGATATTTAGTTTGTTAGTTGGGTCTCATCCACCCCCCTCTCATTGTCAAATATTAGATTTTTATCTACAAAATATTTATTATCATTAAATTTTTAAATCTCGGGGAGCATTTTGTAGGTACTCCTGAGAGGATGCGATATTATGGTGTATGGAGGATTGATTGGTGACGTACGAGATTTTGTGGTGAATGCGCAAATTATGACGAATGAATGGGTCGTGAATCCGAATTTTTAGTGAAGACCGGCCTCAACAACTTTTCGGCCTTGTGCCATAATTGTATTTTTCATACAATAAATATCAATATTAGAATCGAAATTCTAATCTTTGCTATCAGAGATTTTGAACAAAAGATTTTACTTTTAAATATTTTGAATTTCACCATCTGAAACATAATAGAACAAAATTAGTATCGTTATATTTTTTTAAGGGTATTTGCTTTTGTAAGAGCATTCTTTTCATTTCGTTTCTTTTTTTAATTCCATGTCATTTCCTGGAGAAGACGTTCATGATTCTCCACTTTTCTTTACACTCTTTCAATTGAATGCTTCTTGGGGAATAAAGTTGAAAAGTTTACCGTCTTGTTCTTTACAATTTGAAATTCATAACAGCCTTCCGCTAAAAGAATCATTCACAAAAGTTTGAGAGCCGTCTACCTTTGCTATTTAACCCGTGGCTGAAGCGTTGAACCGTTGATCTCATACATTTTTCAGGGTGATTAAAATGGCGAAAAAGTACACTCAGTCGGAATAGGAATGCGACTCGACCATTAGTTTTTTCGCCCCAGTGACCTTTACTCTAACCGTATGCTTTAAAAGCAGCTTAAAGAGTTTATATTTCTGAGTAAAACTTTATCCCAGGATTTAAAATAAGATTGGTTCAAAACATTTATTGCTTTTCAACCGGAAATCAGACAGTTCTAATGTTTACGTATCGTTTCAAATCCGGAAACATTAATTAATTAGCTTTTTCGTCCCTCATTGGGACCAGACGTTCGGTATATGATGAAAGCTGTAACTGATAAAAATTGCCAAAGATTAAAAGAAGAAATCAAAAACAAAAGAAGGAAGGCTGTAATATATGATTACATATTCATATGATAATATATCATTCATATAATAATATATCATTCATATAATAATATATCATTCATATGATAATATATCATTCATATAATAATATATCATTCATATAATAATATATCATTCATATAATAATATATCATTCATATAATAACATATACAAGTTCATGATTTTATTAACATTTTCGTAACTAATTTTACTACATTTCTTATAAACTTGATAAAGGAGAAATTGGTTACATATTCCTCATAACAAAATAATGATTGGTAATTGAATGACAAATGGAAAGATTAATATCATTTCTTTGGATTAAAATCGTTTTTATTAATGGAATCATATCTATTTCAGGAGGGAACAAAATAGTTGGCGTCAATAAGGTACCTCTAAAAATTCGCTAAACTCATGAGCATAGAGGATGAAAAACTTCACCAATCCTAATAAAATTAAAATTGTTTTATCGTCAAAACCTTTGTTACTATTAACCCTTCAACCTTGCGTTCCTGAACAATTTTAACCATTCTGCTTGATTTGCAGAGTTAAAATACGCAAACAATTGATATGTAATTTTTCACGGTAGATATAAAAATAGTTACAAGTGTTTACCACCATTTAACCGGTGGCTGAATATTAAGTCATTTTTTCTCTACCACTATTCAGCTGGTGGTTGGCCATTAAGTCATTTTCTCTACCACCGTTCAACCGGTGACTGGGCATGACGTCATTTTTCTATACCACCCGTAAAGCGATTGTCAGGGCTCAAAGGATTAAGAGGAAAGAATTATTTGTTTATTAATCTATATTTTTTTTATCGTTTTCAGAACATTGCAAATTTTGGTTAAATTTTTGTTTTTCTTACGTCAGTGGGTGGGTATAAATTAATATGGCGAATTTTAACGTCTTTTTGTGGTGTAAAACACAATGACTGCGAAAATCAGATAATTGTCTGATTTTTATAAAACATTCAGGATTTATTCCCAAATAAAATTAATTTTACAAATGTTTTCTTTTTAGAGAATCTTGGGAAAATATATTTTTATATCTATTATCCTCCACTGATTTAGTTTTGTAAAATCTCAAGAAATTTATTTTGCAGGGCCTTAATATATGTTACTTACATGCACATTTTCCTTGTAAAACGTAACTCGCAGTTACAGAAAATCTGCTCTGAATCGTAAAATAGCAAATGCAATTAAAACAAGTCATTAAGTAATTAGATAAGCTTTTAATTGCTTTTAAGAATTAAGACATATTATTGACACTATTGACTTAAAAACAATTCGAAGAATAATGAATTATTACAAGAATTGTTTCGTTTTAACGATTTTAATTATAAGGATTTATAAAGTTTGAAATCTTTTAAAATTCTATATTATTTTATTGTGGTTTATGCTGTTCTTATTAAAAACTATATTTATTAAACATAAATGGAAAAGCCTACTTCAATTCTGCGATCCTCAGTATTTTAAAAATAATTTTGAATTTTTTCTTTTGCAAGTGTATAAACGTGCCAATTGTTGTAATTAGGGACTTCCATACACGACATTATCAGCAAATAAGATCAATGGCTATAGTAAAGTTTACATTTCTTTATAATTTTCTTACATTCCTTCAACAATGTATGTAAAACTATGAAGCCAAAATACCTAAAATTCAATAAAGTATTACATTATTACAATATTTATCTACATTTTAAGATTACTATGTAGTTAAAAAATAATATAAAAAGCGTTCAAGTTTTATTCAAGTAATTATTTCAATAATTGTCACCATTAAAAAAAAATCCCTAAACATATATCTAGTGAGAAAGATGTCAGCACCTCCTAGAAAGATCCACCTCTAGTAAAAATGTTTTTCTACGATATTTCAAAATTGGAAGACTAGTTTTAAAAACTATCATTTGTTTTTGTAAACTGTTGTATGTTTTTGCATAAAAAGTGTTTACAAAGCACCCGGTAGTCAAGAAATTAATTCCATCTACTTATCCTTACCGGCCTTGCATCTGTGGCTCACTTTATAGTCAAATTTAACTCTGATAACAGACACGGAAATGAAACTGCAAAAATCTTTTTACAGAAGCTGGCGAAGGAAAGCGAGAAGAAAGGACTAAGCATAAACTACAAAAAGACAGAATGCATGGTCATCAGCAAAGACATCAGCTCAATATGAAACTTACACGTCGGTGATACTGAAAGAAAGCAGGTAGAGAAATTTAAGTATCTGGGAAGTGTTCTAACAGAGGACGGTAAGGGCGACACTGAGAGCTGAAGACATATTGGGCTGACTAAAGATGCATTCCAAAAGTAAAGCAGACTATTAAGGGACTGAAAAATTTCGTTAGATACAAAGAAAAACTGTTATGTGATATATGTCCACCTGTAGGGCACCGGATGCTGGAACATCTCAAAAACTGAGGAAGATACTTGAAGCAATAGAAATGTGGTTCTACAGGAAGATACTGAGTATAACATGAGGATAACATGGGCCAAACATGTGAACAACAAGGAGGTTTTGGAGAGAGTAAAATTATATTTATTATCAGGATGAGACAGTTGAAAAATCTGGGGTACGTAATGAGGAAGGTAGGCTTAGAAAATGTGATAGGTTGAGAGAAAGAGGAACAGAGGAATGCAGCGCGTAATGGGCTTGAGGAAATGAATGGCAGGACATGGATTGGGAGAAATAAAAAAAGACAAAATTTATTAAGAGCTACAAGAAACAGGAAGATGTGGAGGGCTATGATTGCCGGACGCCCCACGTCTTCCAGCAGAAATCCGCTCCTGCACACAAAGCCAAGACGACCCAGGCGTGGCTGCTCAACAATGTTCCTCACCACTGGTCGCCGGACTTGTGGCCGCTATCTTCACCCGACTGCAACCTCCTTGACTATTTCTTCTTGGGCGTGATCGAAGCCAAGACCAACAAGCACGCCCACAACACGGTCGACTCTCTGAAGGCTTCCATCGTGGAGGCGTTCGCCTCTATCGACAAGAACATGATCGCCAAAGCCTGTGACTGATTTCGCGCCCGCCTTAAGATGGTCGTCGCTACCGGCGGCGGTTACATTGAAAAATAATGTAGTATGTAACTCTAACTGTTGCTAAATAAACTGTCAGGTCTCTGCGTATACAACCTTTGTTTTTATTGCCTATTTTGTTTTCTTTTTGTCAAGTGTCGGATTTTGCCGCAAACACCTGTATTGATCTAATAGTGTGACCGATATTTTTACGCAATTTTCAATGAAAGAGTTTATTTGAAATTATTACTATATATCATTATTAATAACTCTTTAGGTAATGTACAGTATTTACATTATTCGGACTATTGTCCTCATCTTTGTCGCCATATTTGTCACAACGTTTCGGCCGTTGTACGCTCCGGCCTTCTTCAGGTGGTTGGAATTTCGAACCGAACCCTTTATTTCGATCACTGGGGTAGACTGTTCTAGTTCCACGAGCCATGTTTGATGGATGTCAGTTATCAGTTATCTCCTGGTAATTTTTCCCTCTGAAAGTTCTCCACTGCCTGAACCGGGTATTGAACTCACACTCAAGGACACATGGTACGGTGGATAAAGACGTTGGTTAGATCCAGTAACAGACCCAAAAAGAGTGTGAGTTCAATACCCGGTTCAGGCAGTGGAGAACTTTCAGAGGGAAAAATTACCAGGAGATAACTGATAACTGACATCCATCAAACATGGCTCGTGGAACTAGAACAGTCTACCCCAGTGATCGAAATAAAGGGTTCGGTTCGAAATTCCAACCACCTGAAGAAGGCCGGAGCGTACAACGGCCGAAACGTTGTGACAAATATGGCGACAAAGATGAGGACAATAGTCCGAATAATGTAAATACTGTACATAATACCTCATCTCAGAAATATAGACAGACTCTTTAGGTAATGCTTGATCATATTTATTGTCAATTTATATAAATACGTTTGCAAGATCATTCAGACAAAGGAATAGATTTAATTAATAAAGCTTATTAGGAGGGTTGAGAAACATATTACAATATTATCCAACTTGTATTTTAAATAGGCACTTCATGTTCTGTATCAATATAGGAATTATAATTTGAACCTATAAAATCCCATCAGTAGCTTTGTTTTGGAATCAAAAAATACTGCCAAAACACTTGCGGTCGTAGTTGTAGACCAACCACGTGCTATTTTTTGACCAATTATAACTTCCTTCACCACTCCCACAAATCCCGGCAAAAGATTTTCGCGAGCCAATGTGGAATTATTTTCTAACTAAGGAAAACCATATAATCAAAAATTCCTACCTCTATGTGAAATTAGATTTTGGATCTCACTTGAGGATATAAAAATAGAAGCCTACTGCTTCTCAGGGTTCAAAACAAGTTCGTAGGGCGGTTTCATATACATGTGCGTACACACGCAACACTCTACTACGCGCACACACACAATGCAAGAGATGAGCCAGCAGCTCCCGATTAAGGTCATTTCAAGCCACTGGCAGAAATATTAGGCTATCATAAAGTAAACGTTCCACACATGTCACACGGGATTAAGAACACTTAATTACTTTATAAAACAATCTTCACCTCAAGGATAATAGAACATTTTATTGATATTACATGTTTCTGAAACCAATATATAAAGTTTATTCCAACAGACGTTCTTCTTCTACTTTTCTTTCAGAGTATAAACTTGTTGTGTTTCATTTAAAAGATGTGGTTTTAGTGTTGTTAAATGTTTGAAGTATCGTCACTCACCCACAAAAATATTAGGTAGCCCCAACTCCTAGAATTTTCAGGGTCTCGGAGAATACGACTCACCATATCCCGTTTTTTTTTTTAAATTACTTTTTTACTTTGCTTCTCTTTTTAAAATTACTTTGTTTACTTTGCTTCTCTTGTCCTAAATGTGTCCAATAAATGTTAAATTTTCGATTCCCACTTTCTTTATCATGAGTCATACTAATGTTCACGGTTTCTATCTGATTGTAAGTATAAGTTTCTTACCTGTTTATATTTCTGAGATGACGTATTATGGACATTATTTACATTATTCGGACTATTGTCCTCATCTTTGTCGCCATATTTATTACAACGTTTCGGCCGGTCGGAATGTCGAACTGAACCCTTTATTTCGTTCACTGGGGTAGACTGTTCTAGTTCCAGGTGCCATGTTTAATGGATGTCAGTTATTAGTTATCTCCTGTTAATTTTTCCCTCTGACACTGCCTTAAACCGGTATTGAACTCACCCTCTTTGGGTCCAGTCACTGGATCTAACCAACGCCTTTATCCACTGACCTTGAAGACATCTGTGTATGTATTTCTGGGTATTATAAACCTAATATCTTCAGCAACCATTTTACCAGTGCTCATATTGCAATTTTTGCTGTTATCATTGCATGTATTTACCAGAGAACTTTGTTGTTATTATCGCTTTTCTCTGGCACTCCTTATTACATTAGGTTTATAATACCCAGAAATCCATGCAGAGATGTCCTCAAGGACACATTGCACAGTGGATAAAGGTCCAGTGACACGACCCAAAAAGTGTTAAGGCAGCGGAGAACTTTCAGAAGGAAAAATTAACAGGAGATAACTGATAATTGACATCCATTAAACATGGCACGTGGAACTAGAATATTCTACCCCAGTGAGCGAAATAAAGGGTTCAGTTCGACATTCCAACCACATGAAGATTGCCTGAGCGTACAACGGCCGAAGCGTTGTAATAAATATGGCGATAACGATGAGGACAATAGTCCGAATAATGTAAATAAAGTTTCTTATCTGTTACTAATTCTTTTATTAAAATTTGTAGACATAGAAAATGTTTTATTTGTTGTTAGTGATGCTCACTTACGAGACTATATTTTGATTAGTTATATTAATTTTTACCTTTAATAAAAAAATATTCGTGATAGCAAAAGAAACTGGTGGATAATTTAGCAGTGATTATTGAAATGTTTCCAGTAAAAACGGTTTCACTAATTGTTAAGGGGTCTCCCCTTTCTACAGAAATCGACTCAACCGAGGTATACATATACTACTACCAGTGAATACCCGGGCAGTTTGTAATAGAGGAGGGTAGCACAAGAGTCACCGTTAGCGAGCACGTAGACTCAGGAAGGAGTCATCCGCGATACTTCAATAACAAAACTGTATATATATTATTGCTACCAACTCGCATTCCTGGATCTACTAACCCGTATTACCAGTCTGTATTATTACGTTAATACATTTATTTTCTTTATCCATTCCTGGCGTTTGTTATTCATTGATATCGGATTTCATCCCGGAATCGACAACACTAATTTTCTGAATGTTATCTAATTCGTGATGCATTGTAAATAAGAATATAATACTCGAGAAATAAGAAAATTGTTGGTAAGTAAACATTGATAATTAAATATGACAGCATGGCTAATTATTTCAGTACACGTAAAATAAAACGAATTATTTTCTTATGAAAAAGTTTTGAAAAAATGAATTGATCGGTGTCCGGAATCAAAACGCTAACAATATTTTCTTTATATCATTTGAACTTTCAGGATTTTGATGATCATGGTTCTCCACATTTTCCTCTTTTTTGTTGCTTTGCGTAACTTTTTTTCCTTAACTATCACAATTTTTCTTTTCCTATTATCTATTCACTCAAACAAGTTAAGTAGCTTACTTGGTATTTCAACTTGATTCAGCGGTACCCAGACAATGTTACTGTGAGCATTACACGTTTACCGGATTAAAAAACAAAAACAAAAAAAAATCTTCTTCTTTATAAACTGATTATTAATAGAGGTTTTTGTTTTAATTTTATATAATTCATAATTTAATTAATAATAATTTTAATTAAGTAATTAAAATTTAAGCTGAAACTAAGTGTATTAAGTTTGCTTTCAGTCCCTATTTTCCTTTAGATATCGTCCTTGTTCCCATATCTACGAAAATCCGAACAACTATTCAGCCGTCTTCCCCAAATCTTTTCTGTAGACCTGAAGAGATTGTTTAGCATTCACTGCGACATAGAAGTTTTAGCAGTTCAGTGTTGTTATCGGAAATCATTATTGCTCTAACGCTTCATTACGATGTAAGAATTGTTTGTTACGTATAAGTTAAAAGCTTTCACACGAAACTAATACACCCATGCATAAAGATAAGAGCAGAATTTTATCACACACCCATAAAAACAATACAAAAAAAATACAAAAAAAATAAAAAACATCGGAATTTTCCATTAAAAATCTGTAGATTGATAATATTTCCTTTTGTGACGTTCGTAGAATTTAAAAGATTTACGAACAAAACAAATTTTCAACTTTATGAAAGTGCAAGATAAAGAATCAAAGGGAACAAAGTTAGGAAAAAGATGTTTTTATTTATTTATCTACCGAAATGAAAGCAAATAAAATATAGAAGGGAATAAACATAGAAAATTGAATAGATAAAATTGAATGAAACTTCAAATGTCAAAGTGAAATTTCCATGTTCATTCAAAGACAATCTTTGTTTACGGTTTAATCAAATCCAATTCCAATATCCATACATTTCCAGACAGTAAAATAAAAAGTCAACGGTATTAGTAAAATAAAAATAAAAAGTCACAAAAGCCAAGACGAAGAAATAGCTTCAATTTCGACAAAGGAAAATATCACCTTTTTCAAATATAAATGTCGTCCTGTGTATATTTTGACGTTTCCTTTATTTCAAATGTCGTTTTCCAAAAGACTTCCTGAATATTCTCCTCTGATACGACACATCTGTATAAAAATTAAAAATTGTCGAAATAAATATATTAGGTCTCTATCGATTCAGCATAGATTGTAGTGTACGGTTTGGTTTTGACTCCAGATAGCTAGGCCCTTGTTATTTTTTCTTCTACAGAGGAAGAGGAAATAGCTTCCAAGCATTATAACCCATCGTATTTATCCATATGAAATAATTACTATTGTGTTGACAGACATGGTTCGTGTTGGTGAGAAAAGTCTAGCAAGAAAAATATCATCCTTTTCAAATATAATGTAAGATGTATATAAGTATGTCTACAGCTCTGCTAAAAAGGAATGGCTCAAGTCGATGAGACACATTTGCTAACATTGCCCTCGGCACTTGTTTAAAAGTGTTAAACTTTTCTCAACCTAAGCCATTTCTAGCTACATCGATATAGACACTTGTATATAAATGTTACCTTTAAAAAAAACAGGCTTTGTTTAATTTCTAATGCCTATAGAAATTTAATTGTCATTCTCTTCCCTTCGGATAGACTCTACGGGCATCTTTCTTTTTGTGTAATTATACATGGTCATAAACTATTTTATTCCAATGTTGTCATTATTATTATTATTATTATTATTATTATTATTATTATTATTATTATTATTATTATTATTTCTTTCCTTCCGTTTCCCAACCAGAAACCTAATGTCAGAAATGGCTTCCTGGTATTTTACTCTGATCATTTTTGTAAAAAATAAAACAAGATAACAAAATAACACCCCACCCCCCAAAAAACAAAGATCACAAACATTTTGCATATATAAAGCTCTTCATAATGTGTAAGCTATATTCGTGAGTACAATTGCTTTTCACATTTCTTTAAGGAATGGGCAATCAGCAATCTATTTAATGATTCTATTGGAACCTTTTGCAATCAATCCGAAAATTACAGCCTAACTGGTATTACTGATGTCATCATGTGCCACATCTTTTAGATTACCATTCTAAGTTCCCTGAATTTTGATAGTTATTTTTAAGATCTTCTGCAGGGATTATAATGCCAATAAGAGAGCACATGCTGTTTTTGTGGTTTCTGATTGTTCTCTCCGTGGGTATTGTAAATTCTCATAAAGTTATTACAAATCCTATCTCTGTAACTGGGTATGGGTGATTTACATACCAATTCCTTACATTTTCCTCCGATTACTATTGGTAGAGTCTCAGTCTTCATTCCCACATCCTGTTAATCTCTATCTCCAGGTCCTTGTATTTGGACAATTTCTCGATAATTTTCATTCTCTCATATGGCTTTGCTATGCCATAAGAATACACCTCTTGGAATTCTTGTCTTTTGTAAAATACCTTATTCTTTAGCTGTTATTTGCTTGTTAGTTTGAATTGGCATGTTCCAGGGGATAGTTACATCGTTATTCTGGGTAACTGTGTTTGGTTGATCAACAGATACATCTTACCATGTCTAAGTGATTTCGATTTTGTGCGTCTTTCATATCTTTCCGTGAATGTCTCTACCTTCATATTCATTTTTGTTAGTTCCGGATATCTTGAGATTATATGGTCGATAGTTTCATCATACTTCTCGTAGATCCTGCATTTCGGGTCAGTTCCATCATTGATTATGTGACAGTGATAGGACCTGGAGGCTCGTCTTCGGTCCTGAGCCGCAATAATTCAGCTTTCTGTCTCAGCTCTCAATCCCATGCTCCTCGGCCACCGATGCGTTCTCTATCCACATCTGCTTCTTTCATTCTTTTTATGTATTTGACATGCAACGATTTGTCCTTTTTGTTTTGTTGTCTGTTTTACTCGTCTGGCGTAGAAAGTATTCGCTTCTTATTTTGCTGGTAGAGTTTCATATACATTAAGCTGTTTCTTGAAGAGTGCAGCTTCTTTGTTGATGGAGTGGATTTGGTGTTTTACTATATGTAGGGGAAGATCATTGGATTTGTGAGGTATCCTTCAAATCTGATTGTTATAGTTTTTAGAGATGGTTCAGTTAGAATAGACCTCGAGCTTCCAAAGCATACAGCCTATCAGCATCTGATTTCAGGTCTTCCATCCTCACTTGTGTATGCAATTTTCTGATCTTGGCGTCCAATATTTTAGTGTCATTCAATTATAATTTTGAAGCTGTACGTTACTACGGGTATACCTAAGGTGTCGATAGCCTTCATTTTATTAGTTCCCGTTAAGTTCACTTTCTAGTATCAAACGCACTCTCCCATAATATTCTTTTCGGGTCTTTTTCTTTATAATTGTCTGTTGTATTCCGTCTCCTTCTTTAATTCCTAAATATTTCTATGTACCACATTGGTCTAGTTCCTATTTCTTCTATTCCGAACTCCATCCTAATGTCTTCGACAATGGTGAAAATGTTTGGACAATGGTGAATATGCATTCCTGCTTGTATTCATCCTTGACAAAATCATCAATATATAATAGCTGATTCTGATTCTGATTCTGATTCTGATTATTATTATTATTATTATTATTATTATTATTATTATTATTATTATTATTATTATATCGCTGATGATTATGGATGGATATTGTGTTTAATCTCTAGTACTATTCACAATATCCTACAAGGTACCAGCTGCATAGTGACGTAAACAATCTTCATCTTTGTTGATTTCAAATCTAGACAGGATGCTTATTTATTTTGCATGTGTTCAACTGTTCTATATTATGGATATGATCATAATAGAGAATATGTTTGGCTCCTCTGAATATTATGCCAGATTACGCAATACTAAAATGAATATCGTTTGCGGTTTCCTTGAGCCAATTTAATTCATAAATCATTTTGTTCCTTTGTCAGGTTTTATTCCATAATAGTGGCTTTTAGCATTTAAATACTTTTTTTCTAGCTGATCGTATTGCAATTCTTTTCGAAAACAATGATTATAAATCTTGTTTAACTTCACAGAAATTCATAACGTATTTTTACAGATTGTTTTTACCTTTTCAGTTCTGTATATTTTTATATAGATAAATTCTTTAATATTTCTTTGCTTTTCATCTCATTTACTACTTGCAACCTTCCCGCCAGTGTTCCCCGCCCTGATTGGCGTAATGTGCAAATGTTAATTTCGTAATTCCGAGATAGTTCTCAATACTCATGTATCCCTTTCTTACATACTTAATTTATTAGTGTCATTCCTGCCCTGTTTTGTCCGTCGATCGACCCCGTTACGTAGCACTGCTTTTCAGTTTGAGACTTATAGCGGGTCCTCAGTCGGAAGAACGTCGGAATAATTTCTGCTTTCTCTTATTTAGGCTCATACCGTATTATGATATGGAAATAAAGAAATTGCACTCTTTTGCGCAAAAAAAAAATGATTTTTCTACGTTCTTATTAAAATACACTTCGATATTATAACTGTTGAGTCTTGACTCATTGTTGAATCTCGCCTATTGCATGGAATAATAATGCAACACAAAATGTACTTAGAACAAGAATGTATTATAACAAGAAAGTGTACACAATAAGTACATATAGTATTTCTGTATATTTCTGGGAAGACGTTCCTGGAGAATGTGTTGACTAGTCGCAGTCGATCAGAGTCTCTAGTTGGATCTCGTGATTCCTCTTCCCTCGTCTTCCGGTACCAACCATTATTTATATAGTTGGTAGTCACCTATGCAGATTAGGTGGATCCCACCACAACAATAACAGATCCAACTAAAATGCTGTTAAAGTCTAAAAAAAAGACCTAATAACTGATGAAAAAATACGAGATAACATATTATGAAATTTACAGTAAAAAAAGTACATAATAACTAGCGGAAACATGAGATTAAATGATGAGTAAATTCTAAGAAAGGATATCTAAACTATTTTTCATTCTAATAGATGTTCATGAGTTTTCATTTTATTGTTAATAAACTGTTTTACGATTATGTGTAGATTATACGATTATGTATAAATTATTAGGTTGACAATAAATTATGATTTTGATTCATAAGCAGTAGATTATTAGATTGACTTATAAGCAATAAATTATAAGGTTGACTTATAAGCAACTCCCGTGTTTGAGAACGAATTTCAACAAATGTAACATTCTAATCATACACTACCGCTCAGAATAAATTGTGTGTACGTTTGCAAGTCAGTGAATGCATGCAGAGTTGATTTAGGGAAAATATGTTCCCCTTCCTAACAAAGAAAGTCCATATACAACAGGAATGACACAAGAAAACAATTTGGAAATCAATTGGTTTATTCTACCGAATCCGTTAGATTCACTCGACATTGCATTAACCATTAATCCTTTTTCGGTCGATTTAAAACCCTTTCAGAGAGAATTATTTCTCCATGGAAAACCAGATTCGAGGGCTCATCGAAAACTTAAGGAATTTACTCAATTTGTATCGGAGAACTGTCGAATCAATAGCAAGAGGCCATTGCAAATACCGTATATACTTGCGTATCATGCGACTTTTGATGACCTAACTTTGAAGCTAATTTAACTACAGTAAATGGGTATATAGTTTGGTCAACGGCACAGCCAAGGACAGCAGTACATATGCTTATTTTATATCTCATGTTCGATGCGACCCCCTTAAAATTAGCTTCAAATTAAGGTCTTCAAAAGTCGCATGATACTCAGTAAAAGAGCAAAATTGTCCAAATCGTTTAACAGCGTAGAATAATTGTCCATCCTACAAAATGTTTAAGATCTAAAAACAACCCCACTAAGCATTCTTTTTTCCAGGTGTTCAGGTAAGACATATCTCCATCTTGAAACCCATCTATCGTAAGAATCACTGAAGAACCCTATAAGCTATACAGCTAGGAAGAGAACAAGTTAAAATAATTTTATGTAAGCCCCACTATGTCTTCCCAGCTGATCAATAGTGAGAGGAAAATAACATTCAGGCGTTCAACAATGGTACCATAAATTCATATTCAGGCTACTATCTTCAAAGTCCATTAAAGAAGCATCCAGAGAATGGTGAATAAGTTTTAAAAAAGAGGGAACAGTAGAGAGGAAATCTGCATCAGGAGGTTACAACAGCAACGGGTATCATCATTTCAACAAGAGATGAATTAGAATATATCCAACTCAATCCATAAGGAGTTTGGCATGTGAGAGAAGAGCTTCACCTATGACAGTCCAAAGAGCAGTAAACAAATCACTTGAAAATCAAATCCTACGTGAAATGTGTGAGGCAACTTGTTACTCCAGGACTGAAAATTAAAAGGTTAGAATGGGTGGAAATGATCTTGTATAAGTTGGAAAATGATACTGGAATAATATATATATATATATATATATATATATATATATATATATATATATATATATATATATATATATATATATATATATATATATATATATATATTGAACTTTATTTAAATCCTTCATGAGATTGCCATCCTTAACTATGATTGATTAGTAATGAACATGTCAGTTTCGTTTATGATCGATTTAATCACGATTCTTCTGTTAAGGTTGGAGAGTAATTATACATTCTAATTTCTCAAAGTACAATCCACTAGTGTTATAAAAACCTCGGAGAGTTTCAGTAAGACATGTTTAATCATTTCTAAGATACAACTGTTCAAATTTTCATCTAACAATTGGACAATTTTGCTGTTACACTATTTGGACAATTTTGCTGTTACACTATTTGGACAATTTTGCTGTTACACTATTTCGATAATTTTGCTGTTACATTATTTGGACAATGTTGCTGTTACACTATTTGGACAATGTTGCTGTTACACCCGGTGTACGGTAATAGAGAGTGCATAATTGAATAAAATATAATTATATTTATTTTTTGGAAGAATATAACAAATACGGAAACTGTCATGGCTCCAACAAATGCCTAAAAACTTACTATCATTGTGTTCTTTCATACTGTAAGTTTTCGACAAAACCAAGTCAAAAAATTACCATGTTAATAACCAGTATTTAAAAAGTGTTTTTTGGAAGTTCGTCTTTGAACTTTTCACTGCCCGTTCTTCATAGAACAAGGTTACGATTGTTCTTTATACTTCAATGTATTTTCTAGTATTATATACCACGTGCTTAGCTGTACGGTGTTTGAAAACCTGTTTTAACAGTGAAATCCTAACGAAGTTGTTCATATTTCTGGTGAGTTGGAGCCGCGGCAGTAATGCTGAGAATGCAACTCTGGTTTCCGCCGTTGCGCTGCAGTCTTTTCGCTTTATTTCGATTTAAAAAGGGAAGTGAAAGACAGGTCAAACCACTGAAGAGGTTTCTTCCTACTGAACTGAAATTAGAGAAAATCTTAAGAGTCGCTTGTTCTGATTGGCTATTATGACTAACTATAAGCTTCATATACGTTAATTCTACATTAGATCTCATAGACTGGCGCTACAGTATTTCAAGCAAAAAATATAGCACATAATAGAAACCACATTCCTTGAAGACTTTCAACAGCAGCAGCAAGTAAAATGAATATCTTATATTAGACAGACAAAATCGAGACCAGATGTCTGAAAGCCAACGCAGTCAGTTCCCAACTTGCTCCTCTTCTAAAACAATCCTAGCATTTCTATGAGCAGCAAGGCAAATCTCATCAAAGCCATTTTCCTACCAACGCTAATATACCAATGCCAGACAGGGCCCCTAAAAGAACCATTGAGAAGAAACTGACCATTTGCGAGATGAAATGCCTGAGGAAAGCAGTGAACAAGACCAGGCAAGACAAAATCAGGAATGAGGCAATAAGAGATATGGTAGGAGAGATCCCAATCATACAACACATCGAAAGACAGAGGATCAAGTGGTTCGGGCACCGCACTCGTATGCATATCAACCAACCAGCCCTACCAGTATTCTAGCTGGAGAGCGTGAGGCAGACCAAGAAGACGCTGGAACGACTCAGTAGCAGACACTCTAAGAGCCCACGTGATATTTCTCCTCCAGGCCACTCGCCTTGCCGCTGAAAGACGTCTCCCCACGACGCCTAACAGCAGAAGCGAAAGGAAAAACTAAACTAAACTATACAACCAGAAAAGGAAATAATGTCTTTACATTTTCCACTGTCTTGAGGAAAAGCTCATCAAGAAATATCATTGCTAGAAGGAGCGATGACACTGACTACAGAACGTTGTTTTTTTTCTCAAAAACTGTTTTGAGCGAAAGATTTTATATTTCGACTGTTAGTAACCCTATCAGTTTGACTATAAATGCTCGCTGTTTCCTTATAAGGATTCATACCATTATTACTACTATGCTTAAAATAACCTAATCCATACGCTTGGTTAAGTCAGGTAGCTAGATTACATGATCCCCGTCATTAGATTACGTTTCATAGATAGATTATTTTGATATCACAAATGACCATCCTTAGTTAACCTACGTTGATGCATATATTTCATTCGTAATTAATAAAGAAAGATAAAGTGGTTTGTATGGGAGAACGAGGGTATTATAATTTTTATGAGCACAGGGCGTGGAATCGGCAAAATTTTTCAAATACCAGCCAACCCTGTTGAGTTTACTGCATACTGAAAGACTTGGAATTGAATTTAGCTATAGCTTAAATAGTAAGATATATGCGGCTGTCTAACTTTGGAGGTGTAGAAAATTCATTCTTCATTTAAAAGGGTGGAAAATGATACGGGGAACGTCCCTATAATCTTTCCTAAGTTAGTTAGTGCCTCTCTTTCCTTATGTAACATTGGGCCCCTTTTAACACCGCTTCCGATGGCGTGCAGTGAGAATTTAGATTCACACATTTAGGATAGTGTGATCCTGTTTCAATTCAGTTCCATTCACCTAGACCGCAAGCCTACAGAACCCGGTCTGTCCTGCTATTTTAGCCATAACTGGGAGAAGAAGGTTTTATACATTTTCCAAGGGAATTTACACATAAGTGACTGCAATCAACTCGACTGAAATTCGATCTTCACCCTGCCTCCTAACAAGGCATAGTAATTCGTTTATATTAAATAACATTAATCTGTTGCGAGCCATGTTCCCTATGTTCTGGAGGGAAGTGTTATATTTCTTAAAAATCAGGATAAAGATGTTAAACCATTTTGATGTGGGTGAGTGACAGCCTACAAAATCAGCATCCGAGAAGCCGTAATTCTTTTATTAAATTTTCTCAAATGACAATCATTTTCACTGTGTGTAATATGTAACTAACGCAGGTATCGGTTTCGCGTATTTTTTTTTAGCGACGCGAGTATTCTCAGTATAATTTGAAGCGTTGAGTCGGAACATAAAAAATAGTTTCGAAACTCGATGCCGTGTTAAACAAACATATTCTAATACTGAAATTTAGTGTAGACTCATGGCTTTATAGATGCCTCTTTCCAAATAATAGAATATTGTTAGCATTTTTACATGTGACAGAATGCCGACTTGTGGAAATTAATATTCGAACACAATTACCACCCACGATCTCTTTATTCAAGACATATATTTGCTGGATTTAATCTGAATTTCACAGCGTCCAAATGCGATGGTAGAAATTTATATTTGCTGTGAGTTATCACAATTGACTTTCCAAAAAACCGTCGCTTGGTGGCGCTCATTTCCTCCTATTCATTTTACAGCTTTTCAACTCTGGTTATATGACGTAGTCGCATGTGGGAAAAAAGTGTCATTAACTGGACACGTTCATTTTCATGGTTTTCTGTCTTAATTTTTGTACTCCTCACACACACACACACACACACACACACACACACACACGCACACACGCACACACACACACACTCACACACACACACATAGAAACAAACAAACAGGCACATTCTTATTATAGCTAGTTTCCTGTTTTGTTTTCCTTGTTACATGTAATTCTTTTGTTAATACATGCATTGTCGTTTGTTTTATCTTTATTGTTTTGTGTAATTATTTTTACCTGGACTCACATTTAGTCTGCCAATATTTTTTGTAGGAAAATTCTCCAGCAGCCTGTAAATAGTGGTGACTAAATATTTAGCCAAACATACTAGCGATCCCGCAAAAGTATAAGTCGAATTAAGTTATTAATGAGAAGCTGATTCTCCTGAGTGATTCCTTAATCATTTGCGTAGACTCAATATAAAATACCTGTCATGAACCATTTATTTTAACAGGGTTAAAAGATAATAATTTACGCATTTTCTCTCTCTCTCTCTTCCTCCGTCTATCTCTGTCACGCACGCGCACGCGCACGCACACACACACACACACACACACACACACACACGCGCGCCCAGAGACACAATTTAAAATGATTATAATCTCCAAACCTATAAATCTAAACTACATTGCGCTCAAAACCTCGGTCACGATGACTGGTAACTTTGTGCTAGCACAACCATCTACTGCTTCCGAACAGTTTCTTTTACGCAATTTCACTCATACGGCTTGGACCAACAAATGGTATGGTTTCAAGGCATGTTTGTCGCAGGGTGAGATATCCACACTATACAGCAGATATCTAAGATATTATATATAGCTCATGAAATATACTTTTTTCTTTGTTTTAAAGACATAGGATCTGCACTTGAAATCTAACAGTATTTTGAGTTTTGGATTCAAAGTTTTACTTCTCTTTGGTGAGTTGTCCACAAGGCTTCCTAGTCACATATTCCCTGCTATTTAATCTATAAACGTGTCGAAAAGAGGTGGAGTCGAAACTCTCCCAAATAGTTAATTATTACACCACCTTCACATTCATATTTATATGGATGGAGAATTTAGGTGAGAATTGGAAATATGCGAAGATGTATAAAATATTCTCTTTAATTTTTTTACATATTCCGAAACGCTTTGATCACTTCGTTCTGGACTTGAATTGGTCTCCGGCTATAGAAAAAGTGGTTAGCAAATATTTTAACAATGCATCGGCATCACCACGCCCATTTCAACGTAGATATATCATGTTGGAGTAACTTACCCGAAGCTGAGAGGTCTAACATTATTTTAGAAAAAATTTGAATGCCAAAAATAATTCTGTTCTTTGATACGATATTCTTTATTCAGTCTGCCTTGTATTCATATCTACAAGACCCAAGGAAATTCTGTACCTGTCGCATGAATGAATCCCATGCCAGAAGCTCTAATGTATACTAATATACAATCTATTCTATAAGATAATATGATATATATTCTTCGATAACGTAATGTATCTATCATTCTTCGTTATAAGATATTCCGTTGTTAAGGGGGAACACTATTAAATGCCAAAATATACTTTTGAAAATATCATAAATAAGTAGAGGAATCAGGTTGATAATTGTCATATTAGAAGAAAATGAGTAACTACCGACAGCAAGGTTCGAGCGTGACAATCGGTACTTATAAATATATGTTTTCCGCCAGGTGTATAATTAGTGGTGTCAGGCTACTGACTAGAGTGATTATTGAGTGACTATTGAATGGAAATATCCAGTCGAATTAATTTGAATTAATATGCGTCTATGATTTCGGTTTTGATTTAGGATTTACCGGACAAGTCGAGCTCCTAACAAGGTACTCACTGAAATGGTTAATTATGTTTGGTTAACTTTTACTTCTTTGTTTTTGTTCAGTACTTATTTGCGGTTGTAATTAAATACTGTTTTATTTTAACATGGAAATCGTGAGTTATACCTAATTATTAACGGCGACCTTACGTAAAAAAATACACTGATTTTATATTATTTAGCCCTCCCGTTAGCTTTCTTAGATATCATTACGTTTGGATCTAAGTATATTTAATTGTAGAGAGATAAAAAAAACCTCAGGTTGAACAAAGCAATTTCAAAATAGCTTAAATATTGTCGGCATTGTTACATGAGGCAGCAAACTCGTTAATATAGTGTTTAATTTCAGCACTCATATAATCTGCTCATAACTTAAAATCCTGATCTGCAAGGAATATTTTGTTATATCGCCTATTTGAAGTTATTTTGCAAATCAAATACTCCTCAATAACTCAAATAATTATGAACCAACATTTGTCAAATTTAAGCTCATTTATTTCCACCCTGAGTAAAATGTTTCATTAAATTTGATGCCCTTTATAATGGTTAGTTTTTGTGATATTGGTATTTTACAAAACCGGACTGACTGAAGTTATTATGCCGATTAGACTAATGTTAGCTTAAACCTATGAAACTAAAACATGATATGGGCTGGAATTGTCGACCAAACTAATTTTGTTTTCGTCTATAATATATGTTCAAACAGTTAATGAGGGTGGAATGTCCACAAAGGAGCTATCAAAGGAGCTTTACAGAGATCATCGTATGATAAAGAAATCTGTTGAAAATATAAGTAAGTTGAGAACTCGAAGCAGAGGAAAAAATTTTAATAAATTTCTTCCCCGACATGAATGTAAACTAAAGCGTGTTATAGCGAATCACCAAATTAAGCAGTATTCAGACGAATATTCAGTGACATTTGATGGACCTGACGGATGGGCCAAAGAATGTATTATATCCGAGTCAGGTGTGCCTGTGGATAAAAGAAGACAAGGAAGAGGCGATAGTGTTATGATATGGGCTGGAATTGTCGACCAAACCATTATTGGACCATTCAAAGTCGATTAGGAAGTAAAATTAAACAGTGCTAAGTATTGCGATATTATGAACCAGACTTTCTTTGCATGGTACAAGTCTAAGTCTCGCAGTTTCAAAGTGAAGAGTTTATTTATGCATGATAGTGCTTCCCCTCGTGTATCTAAGCTTACCCGTGAATCCTTTGAGCATAAAAGATTTACAGGAGAGAAGATAATGAAATGGCCACCATAAATCCCCCTCTGAATCCCATCTAAAACCTATGGTCAGTTGTGTAGATGAAATTATATGAACGTGGCAAACAATATTATAACAAATTAGGCCTATGGGAAGCAATTAAATCTACCATGTCGGAAATTGAACCTGCTGATGTAAAACATTAATAAAATCAATATATATATAATAGATTATTGGCTCTTATTGAGAAGAGGGGGTCACGATTTTAAAATGTAATGGATTCAAAGAGTTATCATATGCATTTGTTGATCAATTTTTTTCATTAGCTTTTTATTAAAGTAAAATGTGATTATTTGATTTTGCTTAATAACTTCAAATGGTAGTTCTTTTAGAATACATCAGACTTATTCAATAACTTCAATGAAACGTATTGATATGTGATTTGCTTGATAACTTCAGGCAGTGTGTAGATAGTCTATTAGTATTCTTGATTTAGCCGATGGTGTTCTATACAACAGGCCAAATCGTTGTTCAGATAACTGCCATAATTTGAAACCTTTTTAAAAAGCCGTTTGTTATACGAGTAGCTAAGTATTTAAGTTTTGGTTCTGGTGTGCAGTATTTAGCTGTTGTAGTCAGCTTGAAAAATCAAATAAACGTTTGCTTTTACATACGGAATAACTTTAGGTTATTTTATACGCATAGGCTTGATTTCCATTATCTCTTTTGTATTTGCTATATTGTGATATATTTTTGTAAAATAAAACATCATTTACACTATTTATATTCGAAAACTTGTCCTCATCTTTGTTGATTTTGCCATAGAAGAATCAGATATATTATTTGCCTCCATCTGGCGGCTTGGCTTCAGTAACTTACTCACCACCGCAAAATTGCCTATCTGTGTCTTTTTTATAAATACTTTCATGGTAATGTTCGGGTGAACTCTGCGTTATGGTACCTAGACTATGAATTTTATGCGCAATATTAAACTGACGCCGAGATCTCATCAAGTGACAATTGAACTAGCTAGATGTAGCCGTAAATTGCATGCTAATAGTTCCTTATCCTGCACTTTCGCTCGTAGCATCTCCTCCCGGAACCAACTTCAATCTGAAAAAAAATTAAATGCAATGTCAATCGCTACCTACTGTCCTCCTGAATCTTTTTTTTTTCTTTCTTCTCATTACTAAAGTTTCTGTTCCTAATTCTTCCGCATCCAGTAGGCCATCGCGTGCTAGTGGCTGTAATGTCTTGCATGGATTGGTACTGATTAAAAAAAATACTGAGGAAAGAGAGCTTGGAAAATTAGATACTCACAAGACATATAAAGTAAGACGGATAAAGGATAACAATGTATAACCTATCGGAACAATATGACTAAATGGATAGCAGAACAGGGTTTATGGGAGGCAGGTAAAAGAAGAAAAATATTAACAACTACAAAAGATAGCAAATGTGGAAAGCCATTATTACCAACGTCTGGAACGGAAACGACACGTATAAAAAGAAGATTCTTTCAAAGAATATTATTTTGTTTTGTTTGCAGTCCACGGCCAGGAAAGGGCTTCCGCTGATTGAATAATGGACCATGTGTCTGTGTGTAATGCGTCTCTTGATGCATTAGACACAGACATTGGCTGAAGGACATTGGCTGTGGTTTGACCTGCAAACGAATAGGCTCCACCGTGTCTACTTGAGCAAGATACTTTACGCATGAATGAATTCCTATCTGGCATTCAACCCGAATAAGTGCGGAAAACTATAAAGTGATCAAATACGCTGTGACCCTAAAAACACAGCCGTCATGAGAGCGTGTTGATGATGACGACGATGATGATGATGATTCTTTGACAAGGTTGTATCACTGAAGCTCACTTCTCTCAGCCAAAATAAAATTGATAATAAAACTCAGTAGCTTGTCACTGGAACAATATGTACCACAATTTCCTCGTGTTGTAGGTTGAAATTTACTAAGCTACTCTGCTTAACCATTACTGATCTTTATTGCGGCAGACCATTACTGGGCGCCCCAAACTTGTGGCCTTGTCATTGGTAAGATTTTCTGTAAAATCAGCAATAAATAAATAAATAAAAATCACTTACCCGGCCATCTGGTTGTGATCAAAGTGTACTGATAAATCATCAGTTACCTCCCCTTAAAATGTAGGACGTATAAAATGCACCCTGTAAACCCGTCAGTAGACGAGTAGTCAGAATAAAGCGCAATAAAGCTTTGGTATAAGTTTATTCACTGGTTCTGTTTTTATTACACAAATGTCTGCATCTTACCTCTAAAATGAAAGGAAATTTTAGCTCTTATGATCCTAATCCTTCAGCAACACCTCCCTCATTGCACAGAAGAATGTCGTGGATATTTGGCATATTTGTTTCGGGTCTGTATGTAGGACGGAATACTTCGTTAATGAATGCCAAATGTTTTCCCATAAACTAGCTGAAAATTATTACTATCTGTTATTATTTGCCCAACATAATACTGTGGTGCTGGGGAAAGCATTACTTCCGTAAGTCACGATGTTTTTTATGATCAAAGTATTTTGTTGTATATAGTCAACCACTGATGATTATCGAGTCGTTGACTTGATAAAGCAAAGACAGATTATTTAGGAACAAAAAAATTTTAAATTAAAGAAATCACCAACTCTAGCTGAAAAGGAAATGTTACAGTGACATTTCAACATGGTTTAACTCATTAATGACGACCGTAAAATTTCGGTAATAAAAACTAAAATAAAATCCATTAATAATATATATTATTAAATCAGATATTAATTAATGGTTAATAAAATAAATCCGTATTAATTATAGCTTTATAATTATTAACTAGACGTTTATTAAAAAAATATGAATTAGACGTTTATAAAAAAACAGAAATGGTGTTTGCAGTGCTGTGCTTCCAAAATTTCATCAGCGTGTAAAATCCACTCTCAAATCCACAAGAAACCTTCACACATCCGGGTTTATTTGAAGATTTCATACGTGATTAGAATTAAGAATAATAGTCTAATCAAATTACTCAGGAACATTTCTAAGGACGCCTAAACTTGACCCTCTGAGAGAGGATCTAAAAAAAAACAACAACAAAAAAAACAAGACGGTATCTCAAAAGCAGAAGCCACTCTCACGTTGAAAGTATTGGTTCATTGTTTGCTGACAAGCTAAGATATATAATAACGTGTTATTCAACATCTACCGACTCGCCGATTCTCAAACAGGCACAGCTAAGAAATCTAACTACTTTATTCTTCTGCTATGTGTCTATCTACTCTCTGTATACCATTATACACACATAGTTGGATTACATCGTTTAGAAAGACTTTCACTTAATTTTACGTTTTTCTTCTCTTTTACTAACTTTAATTCATTCACAAACATCTTCAGCACTAATATTCTTTCAATGTGTTATTCTTTGTGTTTCTCCCATTTGAACATCTAAATTTATTGCCATTTCGCCTCAATTTTTTCGTCTCATTCCCAAGATTCATATATGTGCTGCGTTGCTACTCTGACGAGACAACAGTTTCGTTGACAGGGTGCAGTTTCTTCCAGTCAAACGCTTGTGGCTTAAAAATTCACTTTGGCAAGATCGTTACCCACGAGTAAAAAAAAAACAATTTCTAGCAGTAAACCAGACTTTTACATCGTTTTGCGATGGTCAGCAAACTGGATATGTAGATATTAAATATCGATCCTCACTAATACCTCATCTTTGTGACTCAGTGCCAATACTAATTACACATCGTAAATAAACATATTAAGTACTACCTACGAAAATGTAAAATTTTCAAATATCATTGCATTCACACATTTGACAAATGTAGCCCATATCAACTTTTATATGAGTATATCTTGTATATAACACAGAAAAATAAGCGTAGATATTTTTTTCAATTAAAATAAGAGAAAAATAAGCGTAGACATTTATTTCAATATTTGTCTATATCTCTGAGATGAGACTATGATTACTTACATTATTCGGGCTGTTATCCTCACTTTCATTGCCATATTCCCGACGTTTCGGCCGTTGTACGCTCCGGCCTTCTTCCGGTGATGGGGATTTCGAGCCGAACCCTTTATTTCTTTCAGCGGAGTAGTTTGTTCTAGTTCCGCGTGTCATGCCTCATCCGGATATCTCAGTTATTTCTCTTTAACTCACCTCCCCAAGTTTTGATTCACCACTGCTGTGGCCTGGTATTGAACTCACAACTCTTTGGGTCCTGAAGGATACATGGTCCAGTGGATAAATATTAGATCTGATAAGATCCAGTGACTAGAAAACGGCCGAAACGTTGTGAATTTGCCAATGAAGATGAGGTTAACAGTCCGAATAATGTAAATAATATAAATACTTAATGTCTTATTTAACACTTTGCCAGGATCTGTTGAATGAAAACATCCTGGATGTTCTCCAAAAGAAAGCTATCATGGTTTCTTTAATGATGACGCTAATTTTCCATATTGCTTCGAGTAAAAACAAAAGTTTTCAAGATGTTCTGAAATTAGATATTTTTTACTGTTTTATTATAAACTAAAAGAAAAAAAATGTGGATGAAAAATAAGATTTACAAAGATATTTTTCTTACGGACTTAATCCATGTCTTTCAATGTTGATGAAATTAATCACACTTTTCTTATTTTATTTTAATAAATATATTCATGCCGTAAGTATATTCGATTATTTCAGCCGATAATTGACAATGGTAGGATTAGCCATTCTGTTAGACGGAACCATTAGGCTTTTATTGATTAACTGAACAGTTTCCATGACAGTCGATTGGTATTTATAAAATCTTTGTATTGAAACAATTTTTCAGGAGAATCACATTCTCAAGTTCACTAATTGTTATCGCTCTTTTTACTAATGAAAGTGATTTCTTTACTAACCTTTCATTTTGAAAGTCAGCATGTTTTGATTATGTCATTATTTTCTCTCCGATTTGCATGTGCTGTTGTTCATGATGACGGTAGTCTTTGAGTATAGAATCAAGAGGTTGGGAGTGAATATTTCGAAGAGAGTAGGGAAGCGTAGTTCAGGTTAGCAGTGGATATCCAGATAAAGTAGCAGAGCGTAGTTCTTCCTTCTGTTCTTTCGCCTGACAGGTTGGCATTGGACATTCGGAGAGAGTAAACAAAAATGGCCGCATTTATACACGACGGATTGAATATTTCACGTCTCCTGATTGGTTAACCTCCTTTTGGGGAACTATAAAGTGAGTCAAGTCATTTGGGTTGGCTCACGAGTACATAATGATACACAAAAATTGTAACATGTGCTACTCATTTAAGTTTTTGCAGCTGATGAAACCCTGACAGTGATGTAATTTCAGTTATTTGATAAAGTCCTTTGTGATTATGTAGCGCCAGTTCGCGAGATTTGATGAAGTTTGAACCTCTCTAAGATCTACAGTCTTCATTTGATTGAAGATATTTTGAATCACTGGTCTGAGAAAATGGTTGTATACAACTGACAGTTTAGATATTTCTGAATGCTTTTGGCTCCATATATGACATCCATATGAATGCCTAGATCTGATTTAACTTTTTAAGAACATGGGGAATGTTCAGTTAACGTTTTGGTTTCGTTGCATCTTGCGATGTTTGACCAACCATTCCTAGCGGAAATTATTCAATATTCAATTCCTTTATTCGCTATACTAAATAACTTATCGATACACCGAGGAATTTGAATGTTTGGTATTTATTAATAACACATGCTGAAAAGTTATGTTGGATTCAGGGCATGAACCATCCAATTCCAGCTCATAATTTCTGTTTTGGACATGTTTATTTTGAGCCCTACTTCTTGGAATACTTTGGTAGAGAATGTAGATTTTGTTTTGTTTAAGAATTTTCCCCAATTATGAATAAAATACGAGAGAGCGGTGTAGCTTAGAGCGCATTATTCAGCTTAGAATTAATTATTTATTGATGATGTTCTAACCGGAAACTAAGCAAACGGAAGTAGCGTTTCAGCTAATTTCAGACATGGAAGTACCGTGTCGGCCATGTTGTTTATGCGTGAATAAAAAGCAAGACTATCGCTTCTGCAAGCAGAAATCATCAAACTAAACTGCGTTGTTGTTATTACAGACCCCTTACCAATTGTGACAGATGGCTTAATAGATGAATATGACACAAGGCCTAAAATTTGAGAGGTTTAAGATAGACTTTAAATAAGAACCAATCATTGAACAAATAATCTGCTAATGTTTATTATGACAAAACGAAACATTCTTACTTACCGTTCTGACTACAGTCACTAAAATACTACATTTCTTCTATCAAGTACTATTAGTTATTATATGTATAATATTTATCTGTAATGAAAGAGAGGGCAAAAATAAAAGGGGCTAATAAGCATATGTACATTAGCTAAGTTAACTTATGTGGGCAAACTAATCGAGAAAAACACACCTAATGAACGACCGTTCAATGGAAGAAGGCATGTTCAATGATTTCCTTCCTCTCACAGCAGCGAAGCCATTCCATTGAACAATGCTTCTTTACGAACGAAACGTAACATTAGCTGAGTGATGACTCGTTATTGAGGCATTTCAACACGAGCACTCAAGATCATAGTGAGTGACCTCCTGTCTTGTCAGGCTGCGCTCATCCATATCGAACGGCACCACTAGCACCTTATATAATGCTTTCTGGAAAAACGACCGGATGTCAGAGAGGCGTATTCACCTGGAAGAAAATCCTCAAACCAATTCGACATTCACGGTCATCATCGCATGAAGACACACTCCTCAAAAGCCATGCTTCCAGAATTTACCGATCGCATAGTTTTGCGCGCACAGCTGATGTTGAGCATATGCAGGTCAGATCTCAACGCTCGCTATAGACCGCCTTTAAACGGCTGGAGATAACAGATCTTGCGACGCACATTATGACACTTGACTCACCAGAATAGATAAAACATGACCAGAAGAAGTACAGTAGACGGAAGCGAAAGCATAAAGAGAAGAAGAGTGTGGTAGAATATCAATCTTCCGCTCTCTGCGATGTATTATTTGTAGGAGAGTCTAACATTTTTAGTTTTGAGGTCTAATTTTATTACAGAATTTTGGTCGCAAGGAAAAAATAAGATTTAACTGTATATGAGTTTCTCTTTTATGTCAAAGAAAAGAACTATTTCATCTGACTGTATTTTGAGCGCATATAAGGGCGAGAGATTCCAGTTGGACTGTGATTTCTGCTTCTTGCTGGCGCAGACGCAGCACTGCAAACGCTGTCGCCCCTCATGGAAGATTGCTCTTTTCCATGCTTTTACTGCCAAAGGCATGGAATAAATATGCCAGTAAAAATCACGTGCCCGGTTTGCACAATTCGTTTTCATCAGACAACAGAGAAGGTTATTTACCAGAGCGAAAATGTCACTATCGAATGTCGTAAAAGAACGAGGTTTAAAGTGGATTAACGTCAAAACTGTGGAAATATTTCCCAAGACATCAAGTCACTTCCCTTTTCGGGATGCCTCAGATGCCGGACAATGAATCCAGTTCATTTCCGAAGGAGAGGTACTGCCTGGGGTGAACGCTCCCTTTGGTCTGGAATTAATATATTTTAAAATTCCCGGCGTGTACAAAGAAGTATTACATATGAGGTAACATACCGTTCCCACATCAAGCCACGCTGTTCAATATATTATATTCTTACAAACAAATAATTGTGAAGCAATCAGTACCTATCTGAAGAAGAGAATTGCGAGTTCTTTTGATTATGCCTGTTAAGAATTTGACATGAAAGAGATAAAGGAATAATGTGGAAAGAAGAAAGAAATACGAAAGAATAGACAATGAAGTTACTCCCTTTGTTCATCGCATCTCGCATGTTCAACCTTGTTCCAACAATCATTGTTCTTCGACAAATTTAAGCCTACTATAAAAAAACGTAAGCATTTGGGTAATATTGAAATCGCACTGATTATTATTGATACATGAGTCATTTAGAACTTTTATCTATACAATTAATTCTATTGTCTCATATAAAAAAATGATTTTTAGATCCAAAAAGTAAAAAGTATACAAAGAATATTTATTTACACAAAGCAAATGAAATAAATCAAAAGGCATCAGATATTCCGTTTTCCTTTCATTATAACGCATGTCAGCTTCCATTTCTTATAACATTTTATCAGATAGTGAAGATAAAGATTCTAGTACGATACCAATATTATATATATATATATATATATATATATATATATATATATATATATATATATATATATATATATAAATATATATATAATGTGTGACGTCACGAGCTACGACGGTTTTTCCGCTTCCTTGGCTCGTAAATAAGAGTTTGTCGTTACTTTGAGCTCATTCAACGAGCAAAGGCGGGCCATTATAGTGGTTTCGTATATGTGTTGTTTGATTTATTAAAAGTGTCATCTTTGATAATGGCTTATGTAAGCCGAAAGCTTAGATTATATTCAAACATGTGTCAATATGTTGTTTTCCTTTCGTCTTTCAACGATAATGTGATTAAGCTTATCAGACAATACGAAAGGAACTTACTGAAAATAGATAGACAAAACTTGTCTATATTATTTAATGACACATGCATTAATATATATATATATATATATATATATATATATATATATATATATATATATATATATATATAGTCAAACCTAATGAGCCAGACACACCTACCAAGGTTTCACTTAGGCAGATCGTCAGGGTCGGCTGGCTAAAGAGGCAACAGAAAACGGCGTATATATAGAGACGACCACCAAGACAACACCACGTGACCAAGTAAGAAAAAAAAAAAAAAAAAAAAGGGAAAAAAGAAGAAAAGAAAAGCGACAACGGGGGGGGGTATAGATTTATTCAACTAACTAAAAGGAGAGGGGATAAAAAATAAAAAAAAAAAAAAAAAAAAAAAACCCAAAACACAAACAATAATGATAACGCTACAATCGGGAGAGAGAAACTTATTTCAGTAACCAAGCATTTCTGTGTCTACATTTGTTAAGAATCTCGGTTTTGGAATTTAGTAGATCATCAGGTGTATTATATAAAGCTATAGCTAATTTTTCCTCGGTGCATAGCTTACAGAACTTATGGCCCGCTTTATACTTAGTGCATCTTTTTAATATTTCCCATTTCAGGATGGGGTCCTTGCTACCTTGTCTGATTTGCCATATATAGCTAGATAATGTAGTGCTATGTTTAGTTTTTTCATTTTTAAAACTACTCATATGATTATAATATCTTTTTTTAAAGGTATCCTGAGTGGCTCCTATATACACTTTAGGGTTTATGTCGTCTATATCCTTGTAAATTTTCGCCTGATAGACCACGCATTCTTGTTGACATTTACCCTGTAGGGGACATGCATTTTTATTCCTACAATTGCAACTGGGGAAACTAATGCGTGGATTGTCCCTAGTCTTTTTCTTATTATGTCCACTAATTAAAGTCTCTACATTAGGCATGCAGCAGTAACTAAGTTTTACATTGTTTTTGTTAAATATCTTATGCAACTTAGTTTTCTTGGGGAAATTCTGCTCTAATAGGTTAAAAAATATTTTACCAATTCTTGTTCTTACGGCTAAGTTAAATGGTGGGTTAAACCACAAAATATTTCTATGCCTGTTATTGCGTTTGTTCTGAGTTCCAGTGTTATTATCTATGTTAATGTATTCCAATTTTTGTTTGTGTCCACACTTATGTAGGGCTTCCTCATAAACTATTTTATTAGCATCGAAAATGCGTTTATCCGATGAATTAGTTGAAAGCCTATAGCTAATATTTTTAGGAATATGTCTTATAATATGTGCTGGGTCGTTGGATTTTATATTTAAATATTGGGGGTCCTGATTCTCTTTCTTATACGGGGATATAGAACCATTTTGTAAGTTTAACGTAATGTCTAAATAGTTGGTGACTTTCAAATTAGTTTCAATTTCGAGATTAAATCCGTATCTTTTAAAAAACCAGTGTAGTTTTTTACGGATGGTATCGCATTTTTGGGGGTTACTTTTATCTACTATTATGAGTCCGTCGTCGCGGTACAACCCATGGTTATTAAAATCTATGTAATCATTAAGTTTATAGAGCAGCAGGCACCCTACTAATTCGCACACCTCTGCTCCGTCATATGCACCCATGGGGTTGTCAAAACTATTTACGTCTTCTTTTTTTATCCATAGTGCATTATTATGGAATAGTAGAGTTTTTCGGCAGTGTCTAACCAGATCTATCTTATCGTGCGAGATTTGAATGTATTCTTTAGCTAGACTGAGGGCTTTGCTAAGGGTGTTTTCTGAAATTGACGGGTAATATTCCTTAATGTCGTACCTAATGAATGAACAATTCGTATTTTTGTTGTAATTTTCAAACCACCTAATACAATCATTAGTCGACTGCCATTGATTTATGTTAAGGAAAGTCCTAAACGATTTACATATTTCTTGTAATATTACCTTACTTATCTTACCTAACTCTGTCTTAGTGGGGTTTATAAGTCTATATTCAGGGTTACTATGAAAATTATACTTATGGTCTTTTACGGTGATAAAACAAGTCTTCAAGCTCATTTTCTCGACCCGATTACCTAGTTCAAATTTATTGGCTAAAATGCTAGCTTCTTTGTTAATTTTAGTCTCTATGTTACCTATATTTATAGATATATATAGATATATATAGATATATGATGCGATGGATAAATTGTCGTCTGCATTACCCAAAAATGAAAATAACACTGACATCTCATTTTAATAGATATATAGGGCGCTCCATTAAGACTGATTATATATATGGGTGTTTCATTAAGACGGATCAAAATCAGCAGCAAATAATCAGTGTTATTCGTGAAAAATTATTTAGTTCTCTATTGGATCATATTATTTACGTCAGGAGAATTATGTGTGAGAGTGAGAGAGATAGAGAGAGGGTACTAATATAAGTTAAAGTTTTTTACTTAGCTGATTGATATTACCTTCACATACACACATATATAAATATCATGAAATGGACAAAGTCCGACAATTATTTAAGACATATTTATGTTTATACATTGTATTTATAGATACAAATATTTAAGTAAATGCTCTGTTTTATAATAAACAGTATTTATAACAATTACCAGCCTGAATGTTCGAGAAATTTTCATAGAAAGAACCTGTATCCTATACGGAACCGTCATTTAGCCTGGCATGCTCTTAACCGATCGAGCCACGGAGGATCGTTCGATTAACAAGGTCGAATTTACTACCACTTCAATCTTCAATGAATCTCTTACGTACATTCATATCTGCACAAAGCGTATCCAAATGTAAACAAATGACGTCACATGGACAAAGTCCGACAATTATTTTAAGGCATTTTTATGTTTATACATTCTTTTTATAGATACAAATATTTAAGTAAATGCTCTGTTTTTTATAATAAACAGTATTTATAACATTTACCGACTTGAAATAAGTGTATATATACAAAGACTGTATAAACATAAATATGTCTTAAAATAATTGTTGGACTTTGTCAATTTCATAATGTGTCATTTGTTTATATCTGACCGGTAATATCAAAAAGTCAGCTTCCAGGGGACAGCATTTGAGACACGTGCCTGGCAGTGCAAGTCGGAAATCAAAGGTCCTTACCTCTCAGGGCCACGCGCTGACACACACACATGCACACGCACACACGCACACACACACATACACACACACACACAACACACACACACACACACACACGCACATATATATATATATATATATATATATATATATATATATATATATATGAATGATAAAATAAAGAATAGGAAACGTTTATCTTTATCTGATCATCCTGTCAGATTCCGATCCATATTTGATCTACCTCTCCCCTATATCTATCTATCTATCTATGTATATATATATATATTGAAGTCAACACTTAGAGGCCACAGACTGTTTCATACTAGACGCAATCCTCAGGCTGTTATTTTTCTCGGCTATTCATATATACGATTCAGTGGTGCATTGTGGGTAATCGATTTGGGCGTTTATTTTACCGGTAGTCCTTTATTGGTTTATTTATTTGGTTTAAATTATTTTGCTTGTCATTATTTATTTTTATTTTTTATTTTGATTTCTTATCTTATATATCTATTTTTATTTTAATCGGTGTATTTTATTAACGTAGTAAAAATTTGTTTATATCGCTTATTTAATAGTTTTGTTTTAGTTTGGGAAGATAAAGCTATTTATTCAGTTTTGGCGTTGATTTTTGCAGTTTATTCTAACTATTATTTTGGCTGGAACAGTTTTTAATTTGTTTATTACTTCATGTATTTATTTGGATTGATTATCTTTATTTGTTTTTTCTAACGGTTAATTTATTGGTGTCGTTTTGTTAGTTTATTTATTTGGATGAATTTAGATTATTTTACTTGTTTTTTTAATATTTATTTATTATTATTCTTATTTACTCTTTTCGATTTTTAAGTAACGTAGTATTTTGTTATTGTTATAGAGCTATGTTTTCCGTCCGATTTTTGGTTTGATTTTATAGTCTACCTAATATTTTAGTCATAATGGTTTGCTAATTTGTTTATTATTTACTTTATTTATTTTATTTTTTGTTTGGTTTAGGGCTATTGTTTTATATTCTGAAGTGCATTTTAGAGCAGTTTTTGATATGACCAGTGTTTTCTATTTATCTACAGAATCTGAAGAACTGCTATTTTTCTTAGGTTTTGTTTTTGTAGGAAATGTTACCTGTTCCTTTTGTAGTATCACTGTTCTTAATCTCTCAGTAGAGACTGTGACGTGTTTTTAGGAATTTTCTGTGGTTTAGGTATTTTTCACACTTAGTATAATGTCCAGAGTGACGAGGATTGCTTAGCCTGATGTAAGGCTCCTTTATAAATGCGTGTGATATTTACCTTAGTCGGCCTTCAGAAAATTGCTTAATGTTTCTTTTGGTTGTTTTTGGTAACGGTAGAACTGTTACCTTCTCTTGGAGGTTATACCTAGGTTCCAATGACAGTGATAGGCAGATTTCTCATTCAACTCTGTAGGACGTTTATTAAGTTGCTTTTTTCTAAGGCAGTTGTCAGTCTTGTTTTATTTAAACGAGTGGTAAGGCACATATTCATAATTTTTCCTTTTAAAACGCACATGGTGAGAAAAATATTTTCCCAACGCATGTGGTAAAAATAAAATTTCTTCAACGCACGGGATAAGGTAGAGAGGTTGGTTGACTCTGTAATATATACATGTTGTACGTAAGATTCTTTCATAATTCTTCAGTATGTATGGAACACTCAGTGATGATTGAACTTAATACATTGTCGGAATAGATCTTCACCTCATTAATAATACTCAGTTATTGCTGGCCCTATTTTCACTGAAACCTATAATATCCGTACGCCATTAAGTCAAAATTACTATGACACCAGATTCCCTAAACAAGAATTCACACCTATTAACTAAGGTTCACTGGTATCAAAATTTCTGTCATCTCATAATGACCCTATGCTATGGAGAATTTACATTTCCTCGTCTAATTGTCTTCACTTTCTCTGATACATAACTCAAACCGTGACTGTCCATTTTATTAATAAGAACCCCGTTTTTTCTTCTCATAGTTAATGATTATTTCCTTTCAAAAATTAAGTAAACTAAAACGAAACAGAGAGATTTTCTTAGAAACGAAGAAGAGACTACTGAACTGTTACGAACTGTCGGTCCTTCCATGTGGTAGTTATAGCGGGAAAATCTCGTTTTTGCATTCATCAAATAACATGCTTTATACTTGTTTTAGTTTATTTTTTGTTTTTAATGTGCCGTCTGCATATCGTAAATGGTTATGGTTACGTCCCTTGATAGTAAATCCTTTTAGGTCTTCTATTCGTTAGAAAAACATCTGCCACTCTAGGCAGAATTGAACCGGTTAAAAATTACATTTGACATTTTTTTTTATTTATGTACCTTTATTTAAATCATTCTCTGTAGCAACAGTCTCTGTTTCTGTTCAGTAGAGATTATTTATTTTGATTACTTGTCAACGTTTACTAATATTAAATGACATTATACACGTCGTATTTCGAATTGCGTCATAATCATTGCAACTAAGAAATAAATCTTCTTGCCCTTGTACATTATCGTGCCTGTAATAGTATTCTGATCATAACGATTGAATTTCTTATTCGATTTCCATGAACAATCTTATACTTTTCTTGCTTATTACCGATCAAATTCTTCTACAAATTATATTAATTTGCATCCTTATTATTAGCTTTATTTTGTAGCTCATCAAACTAATTGTTCCGTGGAATTAGCATTAGTTCACACCTAAACCCATTGGGACTGCTATGAAAATTAATCGGTTGAGGTTTCCGGTATTTCACCGCTGTCGTATATTTAACTTATCAAATGGATAATTCTATTGATTCGAAAATCAGCTAAAGGTTGCCAAGCATCAATACGATGTGTATTTATATAAGCATTGTAATTTCTATCAGTTGAAAAATAAAAGAATGTAAAATAATGCGCTGGGTTGTTTGCGGATTAGGGAGAGTTATTTGTATTTCACGCTAGTTTTTGGGGTCTGTGCGCACAGAAAAGGCTAGATCGAATGAAGGCAAGACCTCCGATATACGGTAACTGGCACAGCATTTTATTATTATTAACCTTTCAGCACAACTTGTCCTATACCTTGGGCATTTATTTATCACATTCCGATGTAGGAATTGATATGACTTCTCGGAAATGATACAGTTTTGACGTTGCCTTCTCCACCGTTTTGAATTCAGAGTTTTATATATCGCAAAATGGATGCCACGGAAAATGAGAGAACTCAGTTTAAAATGGTATTTAACATATTAGCCATATTATTCATAAGAGTATTTAGAAAAAATAAAACGGAAATAGTTGGTTGGAATCTGAATCCAGCATGTCGTTTTTTATTTCTGCATCGACCGCCATTACGCTACCAACTTATTTCTTACAGAGATAAACATAGTAAATATAATTATTTATTACATATGGCTCAATGGATCAGTTGTTTCGCAAATTAAATGACTTCTGTAGAGATTTCGATCTTCATGGCTTACCAAGTACTACGATTTAAGTAACAGGGATTCTTGGCAAAATTGAATATTAATAATTTAGACGCCTCAGAATATATTCAATATTATTAATCGATGTATTATGAAACGTCACTCTATAGATACAGGTCAATAAATATGAAAATATCTAGTTTGTTACTCAAGGAGTTGTTTTGGAGCCAGATACAACTGCTAGGAAAGCTTGACATATTTGAGAGAAAACTGCTTGTATATGGATGAAAAAGAATTTAGTAAATACACAAGATAGGGGCGTGAGGAAGAAATGTTTCTTCTCGCCAGACTTATTCAAACATTACAGCCGGGCGAGCCTGAATGAATTAGAAATTTTAACAAGCTTCATTATTGGTGAACACAAGCTTAATAACATATATAGATTAGAAAATTTAGATACCAGACAGAGAAAGGAAACTACAGCACATCATACAGAAGTGAAGAAAAGAAAGTTTGAATTTTTGAGTCAAAATCAATTATAAGAAAATAGAATGAATGATTTTCTGCAGAGGAACATGTCATGGTGCCAACAACATTATTAGTGTACCATAATCAAGCAGATGAGTTGGTAAAAAGGATCAAGTCGATGTGAGAAGGACAAACTTCGTCCCTCTGTTTTTAAGATGCCGAGTATCATAAAAGGTTCATATTTTGCCATGTTACGGTCTCATACGCTCGGAATTCTTTGCCAACTTGGTCGTCAGCATAAACAGAGTACCTGACTGAGGGTGTCATTCAGCTTAGAATAGTTTAGTACAAAACAGACTAGGAATGTTCTTTTGTCAAGCGATATAATGTCCTAAAACAGACTTAACTATGTGGTTACGCACCACAACTAAATTTAAATGTTCAAGTTAGCTTAATCCATGTGTTTTAGAGTGATGTTTCCAGATACAGTAGAATCTCTGACAACCGGACTAAGAAGGCCTCCCGGATATAAGGAATTGGTTACAAAGTCTGAATATGAGGGGCTACATTTAGATTTTAAAAAAGAACTGAAATCAGGTTTAGCATTTATTTTCATTGTTTTATAGTAAACGAAATAAGCTAATGGTGAGTGAAATATAACTGAATTGATTTTAAGGAAAAAGAAATAAATTATATAATGTTAATGAAAATACATTAAATTAAGTATGTCAAGTATGCAAAACAAATAATCTAACGACGGTTTTTAATCGCTGTTGCATGATGATTATTTTTCTTCTAATGTCATTCTGAACTTTTTTCGCATTTCATTTCGCTTTTGTTCTTTAAATTTTTTAAATGAAACACACTTTTTAACTCTCCGTACGTTATTGCATTCGTCATAGCTGAATGCTGGCTTTCTTTCCATGAAACTGCCAACCTTTTCAATAGATTTTTCAATTTCAGTCCAGGTTTCATTAAAATCATGTTTTTTTTTTAATTTCTTTGTACATCGTGACAGTTTAAACGCTAGAGAATAGTTTCTTTGGAAGATTTATGTTGAATTTGCTATGTTGAACTCAGCCATTAGTTACAACGAACTTTCACCAGCGTCTAGTCTGTTCTAAAATTTTCACTTTTTCTGATGACTCTAAAGTTGTTATTTTCCCCTTTCTATCATCATTTGTACCAATACAAGCCATTAGGGTGAAATAAGTATAAGGAATTATGCAAAGTAAATTTCCTGAAATCAGAAAATTCAAACCAGTTACATATCACCCAAATAATTCAAATATACACATCAAAAACATATCCGGATATGCAGCATTCCGGTTATGAGGCATTTCGGATATGAGGCATTCCAGATATGTGGCATTCCGCATATGAGGTATTCCGGATATGCAGCATTCCGGATATGAGGCATTTCGGATATGAGGCATTCCAGATATGTGGCATTCCGCATATGAGGTATTCCGGATATGCGGCATTCCGGATATGAGGCATTTCGGATATGAGGCATTCCAGATATGAGGCATTCCGCATATGAGGCATTCCGGATATACGGCATTTCGGATATGAGGCATTCCAGATATGAGGCATTCCGCATATGAGGCATTTCGGATATACGGCATTTCGGATATGAGGCATTCCAGATATGAGGCATTCCGCATATGAGGGATTCAGGATATGCGGCATTCCGGATATGAGGCATTCCGGATATGAGGCATTCCGGATATGAGGCATTTCGGATATGAGGTATTCCGGATATAAAGCATTTCGGATATGAGGCATTCCGGATATTAGGCATTTCGGACATGCGGAATAACGGATATGAGGCATTCCGGATATGAGGGATTCTAATGTGATAAAAATATTGCTGATCCTCAAAGCAAGACGTCTCCACTTGATAAAAAGAATGACTTAAGGTGATATTTGCGTGGATAATCTAACGTATATTTCTTTTCACGCAAGAGAAACTGAAAGTTATTTTTTATTGGTTTCTTACATAAGTTTCCTATTGTCACAGAATTTGCCTGTTAGTCTTCCATAATCAAATATCCATTCAAATTTCAGAAAGTTTCTGCATAAAAGCTTTAAGATGTATTATTGTAAAGATATTGTTCATACCAAAATCACGTAAGTATTAAAATTTAAAAATTTAGACGTATTATAACGGAATATTTTACACGGACATCCGAAGGGCATTCAGATAGCGAAAGAGGCTTTCAAAGCTAATCAAAGGAGTATTTTGTTATGAACAAAGAGAAAGATACCGAGCTGTTATGTAATAAAGCTCCACGTATATGGGAGTGAATTCTGAACAATCGCATTACAGATGACGAATATACCTTAGTGCAAAGACCTGTGTTTCAATAGAATGATGCTAAGAAGATGGACTGAACATTTTAAGGAAAAGAATGACGCATATACAAAGGATCAGAAAGAGATTTCAAATTTCTAGAACACATATTGGGGACGGAGGTCTTACAGAATTTGACACTCATAGCATATTAAAGATAAGTGAGAAACAATGAATAACATAACCAACACGTTTGTCCGAATGGATGGCAGATGGAATGACGCAAAGACAGGCTACACTAAGAGATACAAAGGATCCTGAAGGTACACGACACAAAGAAGAAGATCAAGAACGAGAAAACGGATATATTCTTTAATTATATTGTCTTACGAACGGATATTCTTAAAAAGAAGAACATGTTTTTGAATAAAATAAAATTAAATTGATAGATATCTCAAATAGAATTCATTCAGATCTGAACTAAAAAAAAAACAGAGTCAAATGATGTGATATTTGGATGATTTTTGAAGAACATTCATTTCTAAGATCGACTCAACAAAAATGCTATAAAGTCTTGAGAAAGTCAGCAAAAATTTGCGAATGAAACAAAACGGACAAGAAAACGATTTCGAAGTAAAGAATATACAATGACTAAGTATATAATGTGAAAATGGATTTGGTTAATCAGTTTTGGTGAACAATGCTATCAGTTATTTATTTAATGATTTTTGCTGAGGGAAAGTTCGTTTTTTTCTTTTTTTTCAGGGTTTATTTTTCTGTATTTACTTGCTTCCATTTTCCGTTTTCTTCCCGACAATTTGTTTTTTCTTTATTCTTTTCCATTTCCTGCCGATTATTTTTGTGTCTGTTTCTCATTTTCTTGCTTCCTAAATATATTACTTTCCTAATTTCATATAATCTTTTTGTTGAATAAAATAACGCTGCTGGCTATGGTAATGTCGCTTCGTCTTTTTCGTTCAGAACAGAGACTATTTCTCAATGGCTAGCAGTTAAGTAACATCAGTATTCTTCGATTTCGGATTGTCAAATTCGTCTTGAGTGACAAGTAACGTTTTAGTGTCATGTACCTTCAGGACGTAGCTGAGTACGGCTCTCCGCAGACTCTATTTATTATGTAAAAATTGTCAAAACCTAAGATTTGCTTCCCTTTGTCGTCTTCACGGTTCTTAATGAGTGGCTCTCGTGAAAGCCTAGAGAGCTTTGTATAATCTTATATTTCATCTATGTATGATGGAAGATATGGATTCATGACGTTCCCAAGAATATTTGGGTGAAAGCGAAGGAAATGACTTGATCGGAATTGAACTCAGTCGCCGATTCCATTATCTGCACCGATAGTCGTTGAATTAAGCGCACTTGCCTGTCAGGAATTACACGTCGAATAACCAACTTTTTTTTTTCACTTTAATGATTATGTCACTTAATGACATAGGTGAGTGTAACGTTCGCAGTCCCCTTTTTTCTCTTTTATCTATGGATTACCATTCATACTTGAAAAGATATTGCAGTGGTTTCCACCTGCCCACAACGCGGCTAAGAATTCAGGGTTGTCATTCTCTTAAATTGCTGACGCCCAATGCTAGCGAAACCATTTTACCATTCATCTAATCCATTAGCATCATCAGTGCCACATATTTCCATATGTAACTCTTTGTGTCTTCGTGGCTTTGTTTCCTTCCTTGGGGTGAAGTGATTAAAAGAAATATACAGTAAAGAGCAATACACGTCTTTTGGAATTGTAAAAAAACATTTTACTGAAAAATATGGTTGAACACCTGAGCAGTTCGCGGCATATATATTGGTGGTTGATATGAAGCTGATATTTTATTAGGAAAGTACATCTTGCGGTGACCTCCCCTGTCCAGGGCAAACCACTACTGACGTCCTCCAACATGAAGGTTTACCTTGGCCATGGCCAGTTAAGCGTTGGTATCATCGGCCGGACCATTCCTCTTTGGGTGTTGACGTTGGTCAATGAAGCCTTCCATCAAGCGATGCCGTGCTATCACCACTCTGGCTTCATACGCAGCTATAGAGCCCATTCAACCTCATTGTGTTAGATGGCTGTTAATCTGACAAGAACGTTCGTCTGTCTTTTGAAATGTTTTGATTTTAATCCAGATGGGTTTATAATTAGGTGATGTGGTCGCAGATGACCAGATCATGAGACAGGTTGTACCAGTAGCACATTTCGAGTGACGTGACATAAACTAAACGATAGTTGATGGGAAATAGATGAATTCATGCCTGTCGCAGAGATATTAATGCGAGAAAGATCTGAAGAGAATTTGAACCGCGCTTGCCAAGTCCACTCTCAGCACCGATAACCGTTATACTAAACAAACCCCGAAAGGAATCAAAGCACAAGGAACCAAATATTTGTTCTTGTTGCTGAATTATTTTGATGCATATATATTAATAGTCAACAAGCGTGGTCACATAAAGACTAGAATAATATTATGCTCATGACATGATAATTGTGTTATTCTCTCAGAAGTAAAGAAATACCTACAAATTATTATCACCTCATTATTTTGAGATACTTTATTATCAGAAATGCAGGCTGTATAGCAACATTTATATTACAATCTTAAAGTATCTGTCTATATATCTAAGATGAAGTATTATTTACACTATTTACATTATTCGGACTATTGTCCTCATCTTTGTTGACATATTTATTACAACGTTTCGACCTTTCAGTATCTGTCTATATTTCTGAGATGAGTATTATGTACACTATTTACATTATTCGGACTATTGTCCTCATCTTTGTCGCCATGTTTATCACAAGGTTTCGGCCGGTGTACACTGCGGCCTTCTTCAGTTGGTTGGAATGTCGAACGAACCCTTTATTTTGCTCACTGGGGTAGAATGTTCTCGTTCCAGGTGCCATGTTTAATGGATGTCAGTTATCAGTTATCTCCTGTTAATTCTCCTCTCCAAGTTCTCCACTGCCTTAACTGGGTATTGACCTCATACTCTTTGGGTCCTGTTACTGGATGTAACCAATGCCTTTTATGAACAGTGCCAGTGACAGGACTCGAAGAATGTACGTTCAATACCTGGTTAAAGCAGTGGAGAACTTGGAGAGGGGAATTAACAAGAGATAACTGATAACTGACATCCATTAAACACATTTTAAGTAAGAGATGGTAGGGGTGCATTTTTCATCGAATTTAGACTTCCGTTCAACGCACGTCGTCTGATTTATTTTTATCAACGACACAATTTTTTCCTCATTTTTTCCCGTAAAATTCGTACTTGTATACTTAAAGATTCTTTCTAAAAGGGGTGTTTGGGTTAGAATAGGTTATATTGAACTACAATTATAAAATATTATTTTTACTCATAATTACTAATAGACTATATTTCTTTTCAAATCAAATAAATATAATAGAATTACTTAAATAATTTGAAAATTATTATTACATATCAAATATGAGTATGTATATTCCCAGCTCTCATTTTATATTTTTTTCTTTTTTATTTTCTTTTTAAATATTATTTAATGAAAATTTTTAATAATGTCGGCAACGAATAGCTATTTCATTTCTTTGATTCCATAACTGTTTATTTTTATAAACTTAGTAATATATAGTTATAGTTTCTCATGTATGCACAGAGGAGATTGGTCATTTAATGACCTACATATTCTAGCTTTTCTTATTAATTTCCATTTTACTGTAGGTGTTTTATTGGTTTCTTTTAAGTGCCAGGAATATTTCGATAGTGACGTCTGATTTCGGTATATATATATATATATATATATATATATATATATATATATATATATATATATATATATATATATATATACTCGTATACGAGTTCGACTCGAGATCTGTTGTGAGCTTAATCCAAATAGTGTTTTCTAGACAAGGAAATACAAATATTGGAATTCGACGTTTTTATTAATTATTCATAAATAATATTTCATGCATTCGTTTCAAGTTTATTTCTGTTAATTTGTTTCCTTCTCCTGTTCAAACCGCTTATTTATCTTTGATTCCGCCATAATTTCTAAATTCGACAACACTATAATTTATGTTCTTTTCTGATTGCATTTATTGATGTTAGATTTTCTCAATATCAAGTTATTTCACGTTACTATTCATACTAATATATTGTTCCTTTATTCAGTTCTTTCTGAACATCAAGGCTGAAATTCATAAATATGCATGGAACTTCATAGGCGTCCATATTTGCTAACTTATTGGTCATCAATCTAATTGTAACCGATACTGATTCTTACAGGTTCCATAGTGTAAATAACCTATTCAGTTCGAGTTTGCTGCGTTTTACATTCGCCCCAAAGTACATTTTGGAAAGACGTGAATCTATTTCTTCTGCTAGTTATATGTTAACTTTTAGGTTACTCAGGTTTCTCTAGCTTTGTTTTCAACTAATCTATCAGTTGGATATGCGTGGATTTCAAAATCTAGAGATACCAGCGGCAATCTACTCTGCTAATCGTTACCAAGAAATAATGTCAATTCACAGATAATACAGAAACGGAATCGCCTACACCTCGTAAGGACACGGTTTTTTAAAAAATACCTGAAATACATATTATATATATTATGAATTATCCCTCAAACTAATATTTATATGATCTCACAATACTTTTCATTACGCATTGATTGATTCCATCTTGTTACGTGCTTTGTACTTCGAGAAAATAGTCTGGGAGTTTTCTCCACAACTCTCTGTCTTTTGGGCATATTACCATATTTGTCACTGCTATTCACTGCTTGTCTCTATAATTCCTATGAGGATTAATTTTTTTCCCGATTCTTCAATATATATCCCAGACATTTCAACTATCTTTTTCCTGATTGTTAGTATAGATTCTTCCTTGTTCCGATTTTCCTCCTGATATAACAGTGGCCCACGTGCTCGGTCGTCAGTAGAATCCCATCCATCTATGTCATTCCAGGTCTCCTGACCTTTGTGCAGAATACACAGTATTTACAGGCGACTGGAGATTACATAGATGTTCAGTACTCTTGTCATTATTTCTGACTATATCTTACGATGCCTTAATATATTGCATAGTTACTGAAATAAAAATTTCGCTATATTTCGGACACTATTTCTTCCAGAAAAGACTGGTTGACACAACTGTATTATAATTCCGCTTGACCCACTTCGTTCGTTAGTTTGCACGGCCGTTACACCGTGCCAATACGTAAACAATACTAGAATATTCACTTTTGTCAGCGTGAAAACACTAAAAGACATATCAGACACGCTACTTGTTTTAAGAGAGAAAATAAAAGAAAGAAAGAAAGAAAGAAAGAATGAAAGAAGGAAGTGTTTAATGGCTGTTACAATGAAATGGAAAATATTGTTAATTTCAAATCTTTTCATTTGTAATCCATTACTTATAAAAACATTTATTGATAAACATGTTTGCAAGATGTTTTTTCGGCTGGTTTAATATTAATGGTTAAAACTACAGTTACACAAAAGATTCTGTACTTAGACTAATATAAATTTATATAACTCATCATGACTCAAATAAAAAAAAAGATTTATTTCACTTCTATTGCAATCGGAGGCTTTCACTCATCACGGTTACAATAAAACGTATAGATTCTACGCTATATTTTTGGCAAATAAGATAATCTCAGGATACAGGGATATTGACTAACCGATAATATTACTCAATGTATCTTACTACATTTTTTTATATATTTAAATGTCAGGGATCTCCATCAATCAATACCTGATAGGTAATTGTTTGAATTGGAAGACACCTTGGTAAATCAATCAAAGTTTTACGTTACCTCATGGACATTTTTTTCTGCGAAGCTATTGATGAATTGCTGCACGCACTGACATTTAAAAGATTTCATAATCAATTAATTATACTTCTGTATTTCTACATACCCTTATCAATATTGTAATAATTCATGTACAGTAACATCGTAATATCAAAGTATTCGAACAGCAAATATATCTATAGTATATAGATATTCAATGATATAATATTATCTATATAGTAAATATGATCATATCGAAAAATAATTCCTTAATATGAATAGTATAGCTGGCCACTCGTATTCGAGGATGCTGTCTACTAGGGCGGATAGCCAATCCATATTGCAGACGCTCTCTCAGGCACATTTGTGTTTATTCAACACCCACAGAGCCCACCTGTGGTTTATACTGCAACTATGTTGAGCAGACCTTAGTTACAGTTTCTGGGAAAGAGCGTGTTATCTAGCGTGATCAACAATTTGAACAAATAGCTATGATCTTCAAAGCAATCGACATCTCCAGATGCCTTGATCTATTCCCCGTCCCTCTTTTCATCCTTTCCTCTTTCACGCCTCTTTACTCTTGCTTCCAGTCTCTGTAACCCCTTGCGTGCTAGTGGCACTCCTGCCTTGTTTGGGTGAAAAGCTTTAAAAAGTAACAACTAACGGAGAATAACTTAAGGTTAAGTATTAAGAAAACAAAATATATCCTAACTAATTCACAGCCTCACAGCTTTTGCAGAATATTATGTATCGATATGATATATCCGACAGGATGTGTTGACAGATACAAACCCTGCAAGAAAAGAATGATATGAAACAGGATATGGGCATTTTTTTAAAATTAATCCTTGAACTGACCAATCAGCAATTAACGAAGAATGCATAGATTCAGGTACCAATTGAGTTTTTAACCCCAAAGTTAAAGTGAATTTTTTTCGCTTTGTTGGAGCACATGGTTAACAAGAAGGTAGAGCTAAGAATTTGTTACCACTCCTTTCACCCTTTTCCTCACAGTCGGCAAAATTTCCCTAATGGGAAAAAATAAATCTAGCCAATATTGGCTACATATGCAATGCGATATTACTACAGACAGGGCTTTCTCTTGGAGAAAATGATGGCTGGTTGGATTTTCAATTGGAAATAGAGACAGTACGACTTAGATGACTTAGAATGAAAACAGCTGACGCAGTGACACAACTAGTACAGCTAAGTACCTGTCTATATTTCTGAGATTAGGTATTATGTACACTATTTACATTATTCGGATTATTGTCCTCATCTTTGTCGCCATGTTTATCACAAAGTTTCGGCCGTTGTACGCTCCGGCCTTCTTCAGGTGGTTGGAATGTTGAACTGAACCCTTTATTTTGCTCACTGGAGTAGACTGTTCTAGTTCCACGTGTCATGTCCAATGGATGTCAGTTATCTCCTGTTAATTCCCCTCTCAAAGTTCTCCGCCGCCTTAACCAGGTATTGAACTCACACTCTTTTGGTCCGGTCACTGTATCTAACTAACGCCTTTATCCACTGTGTCATGTGTCGTTGAGGACATCTGTGTATGAATTTCTGGTAAAAAATGGTTGCTGAAGACATTAGGTTTATAATACCCAGAAATCCATACACATATATCCTCATGGACACATGGCACAGTGGATAAAGGCGTTAGTTAGATCCAGTAACAGGACCCAAAGAGTGTGAGTTCAAGTGAAGAACTTTGAGAGGAGAATTAACAGGAGATAACTGACATCCATGGCACGTGGAACTAGAACAGTCTACGTCAGTGAGCGAAATAAAGGGTTCAGTTCGACAGTCTAGCCACCTGAATAAGTCTGGAAGGTACAACGGCCGAAACGTTGTGATAAACATGGCGACAAAGATGAGGACAGTAGTCCGAATAATGTATATAGTACAGTTTACTACGGAACAAAAATGCTAGTAGCTCAAACAACTTTCCAAGCCACATAGGACAACCTCATAAATTATACCCACAGATATTCTTCAAGAGGTTCTTCTGGATTGCTATTTTGAAGCTAGGTGCCACACACGGACTCTTTGATGATAAAAACCATACGTATAGCAGTATGTCATTTTGACGGGTATTTTTCTGGGTTTTTTTTATAGTACTTTCATATATCTCCAATATTTATGTCCGAATATATACATGTTTCAAATTACATTTCTTTTTGTTTCCTCAGTATTTTCGCTATAATCTATTTTTCGAAAGAAAAACAGTTCTTTATTAAAAAAAAAAAAAACTATTCATCTAGTTTTCGTTCCGATATTAAAATTTATCAGTAAATCTAGTTGGTTTCTTTCAGTTGATCAATGTCTTAATAGACTCAGTTAGAAAGGTGACATCGCCATCGGAATAGGTATATTATTCGATTTGTTGTCATTAATACAAATTGTGTATATGCGTAATTAAAGCCTCGACAGATTGGCAAATGGCCCGAGTTTCCCACGTATTACGTGCCAACACAATTGTTCAATACACAGTTCTCCACTAATTTGCGCTGGCTAATTGCAGAGGAACGAGAGTCGGCCTGTTATTTCTGCTCGCTTCAAGGAAATGGTTTAAAACTAGGCGGCACCTGGCAGATAATGGTATCCTCTGATAGGGCAAGAAAGAGGTAAACGAATTTCATGATTCCTAGACATTGCCAGCAAATTTACGATGTTCGATATGAAATTTCACGCTGCCAAAGAAACACGATGTTCATTCATCATTAAGTAAATTGAAAAATATCTCTTTAAGCTGGGGAAAAACAACTTAATTCTCCATAATATTTATCTGGTAATATTATTTCTTTATCTTCATTCTAGAGTTAGGAGTTGGACGTCGAGTGTTATCGTGAGATATGTGGGTTATTTTTATTTTATTTTTTGGTTTTCTTTCGCAGCATATCAACACATCTATGGGTTATCTAATACCCAAATCTAAATATTTTGTACGCAATTTTATTTTATTTTTGCAGATAATAATGTTTTTAGTTATACAAGACTTACTAATTAACCCATAACTTGGTGGGAAACGAGGTGGATTCATACCCTTTCCAAGGATATTTGCGCGTAAGTGTAACGACCCCAACTGGAATTGGAACTCGGCTCTACGATTAAAAATTCCGAGCCCTTATTCATTACACTATGAACAACTCCAAACTTACTGCACTTATTAATCCCAAGCGGTCACCCATCTATGTGTTCACCCGGCTCAACGTTGCTTAACATTACCGTTTGTACGCGAACCGGTAATCCAACGTGATTTTGCCTCCATAATGGTAGATATTTTCGCTACGTGTGGTCATATTGTGCCGAGGAGAAACGTATTTAAAACCAAGCGAGTGCATTTTATCCTACCTACATCATGCAATCAACAATGGAAGTAGGATGGTGAAGGAACGCTGTTAGCCTCTCACTATACTTTTGCTATTTTCATGATAGATTTTATGACGAGCTACATAACCTAACAATCCAGACATTCACATCTACATCTCAATATGTCACGTACACAGGGTCGACTCATTCTTATTCCATTCGGATTCCACTGGTAAAGAGGAAATAACACTCAGGCAGCTACTTACCCCAGAAGTTTTACTTGTGAAACAGGCTCCCAAAACCTTGCTTCCCAGATCACTACGATTTTAACCCGGCAAGTCTACGGTCAGTCATTATCTATCCTGCATATACTCATAATATGAACTCCTTATTTTAACTTTTTACGCCTTTAAAACAACTTAGAACCATATCTTGAGAGTTAAAGTTATTCCAACTATCTTCATGAACAACATTTTATTTCCTAAACGGAATAATATTCTGATGTAATTGCTGTTTTTTTTTGTGGGGGGTGTAATTGTTTGGTCATATCTATCGTTGCATGTGACAGAGCCGAAAACTGAGCATGGAAAACCTTTTTCAATATAGAAGAACTAACTTCAGCTTCGTTTTTATTCTCATTAAGCCCCCGTACTCGTTGTTTTTAGCCTGTTTTCTTTAGGTTACCCATTCGTCTTTTGGTGAGGAACTTGCAAACAGTACAGTACTTTCCTGTCTGTCGATAGACTCGTTACCTTTAGATTGACCAAAATTTCTTTCATATATCGAGCAACATTTCCGCTGGCAGAATAGCAACATGCGTCAGCAACGGGAAAAATTAAGAAAATCGGAGACTAAAACGGACACTAGTTAGAATTTAAAAAAAAAAGATTTAATTTCTGGGGCTTATAATAAAGAAAAGATTGGTTGGAGATTTTGACACTCAGTGAACATAGGGGAGTCAAGAGTAATAGTCAAACCTTCATAAAACTCGGTATTTGGTGAGTTAAAACACAATACCCTAAATTCCCTATCAACTGACAATGAACACACGATTTATTTTACAACTTTAACTTTATTATATTAATTATTACGATATATATATATATATATATATATATATATAGATATATATATATATATATATAGATATATATATATATATATATATATACATATATATATATCATTAATTGATTTAAAATATGTTTTTTCGCTACACAGTGATAACCATGTTTCAAAAATGGATGCTAAAGCCTTCAAATTTAATTTCGTTATTAAATTAAAGACATTAGTTCCATTTCCTCGTCAAGCGAATTAAAATAAGTTTCTCCAAAATTCACTGGACGAGGAAATGGAACTAATGTCTTTAATTTAATAACAAAATTAAATTCGAAGGCTTTAGCTTCCATTTTTGAAACATGGTTATCACTGTGTAGCGAAAAACACATTTTAAATCAATTAATTTATAATATTAATGCTCTGTAAATTTACATTGAGCACTATTGTGTAAAAATAAAAATATCTATAAGAACACCGGATTTAAATATTGTCCGTACGATAACCTAGTACTTTCGAACATCATTGTTCATCTAAAAAATTTTACCCTGAAGATGAACAATGATGTTCGAAAGTACTAGGTTATCGTACGGACAATATTTATTTCGATATCATTTTCAAATAAAAAGTCTCATTAGAAAATATGAGAAAATTCAAAAGAAAATATGCAAGACGATGTTGTCTTTAACATTCAACACACCATGTTTAAAATATATACATATATATATATATATATATATATATATATATATATATATATATATATATATATATATATATATATATTGAGAGAGAGAGAGAAAGAGAAAGAGAGAGCCAGAGAGACCGCAAAAATATAACAACATCATATTGTTACCAATAATAACAATGAAAATAAACTACATAACAACAGACTTATAATATTACCTACTAACTTCATAACATCCACTATAAAAACTATTCAAAGTAAACAGCATCAAAATAATTATATTCAAAATTATTCTGGATATGATCAGATCCAAAAATACCCATAACAAAAATTCTGAAGCAGGTATATAAAAAAAAATAAAATGCCTGAAAGCTCACAAAACATTGGGGAAACTTACAGAAATTTAAAAATCATATCTATTACCACACACAAACAAATCTTAGTTCATGTTCTTACCCAGCTAGCAAGTAGCAAAAATAAATCTTAAATTAGAAGCTTGAATGAATGCGGTAGTCTTAACGTGTCTGATCGCTAACTTGATTTGGTCGCAATCCAAAACAAAATTGTAGAAAATATTTATTTGTTTTTAAATGTTTTTCAATACAATAGCGTTTCTTTTATTGGAGTGTTCCGCCAAAAAGGCGAAATGGGATTATATTTATTGTGTTTATAATGCGCGGATGTCGACATACAGAAAGTGAAACCAACAAGCTGAATTTAAATTCTAGCCTCGTCTTTTGTGTTCACTTTCTCAATGATACCCTAGGGAAATTAATGTATTAATTACATATCCAGCTTTAAGTCGGGTAAACTGGGCAGCTCTCTATCCTGTAGTGGCAGCCAGTCTACATGAATGTCAATTCTGAATAGAAATTTAAAAAAAAACACAGCGGGAAACTATTCCACTATATCTCTTATGAAATCCTTGAAATTAACAGATAATAAAGAAACGGAATTTGTTGAGGACCCTGATTGCCTACGGTATATAAGGATATTGTATTAAAAAATACTCGACTATACAGAACTCTCTAGATGTCGGCCGCAACTAATGTTGCTAAAGGATAATTCTTAATTAAAAAAACCGGTAAAAGCCATGGGATACAACTCCAATGCCTTTGCAATACAGTGACAAAAGATGGAATTTATTTTTTTTTAAGCTTTTCACCCCAAGCAAGACGTGAAGCGACTAACACGCAAGGGGTTACAGAAGGTTTGGAGGAAGAGCAGGTAGGAGTGGTAAAGGAGAGGATGTGGAGAAAGATAGTGGATCGATCAAGGCAAGGGGGTTACAGAAGATTTGGAGCGAGAGCAGATAGGAATGAAAGGAGAAAAGATGTGGAGAAGGGAAGTGGATAGATCAAGGCAACTGGAGATGTCGATTGACGTTACACTTAAATAGTTGGAGATTAAATTTGACAGAGAAAAAGGAATAAGGAAGGGAGTTCCACAGGCGAGATGTGCGAGACATGAAGCTATTGGAGTAGAAGAGTCGTCTACATCTAACGGTTTCAACGGTGAAGGGGTGGGAACGGAATGCCAGCCTCGTACGACGCTTAAATTCCTGAGGCCTGGGAACCAGCGAAAGCCGCTCATCGGAGCAATTACCGTGAAAGTATTTGTAAAAAAGACAGAGCGAGGCAACTCTCTGTGAGAGAGCGACTGTAGACGAGATGACAGATCAGGGCCAATTAGATTGCATATCCGTCTCTGGATCTTATCAAGAACCCTGAGGCAAACAGCAGGGGCTCCAGACCATATATGTGGAGAGTCATATTCGTCAAAAATCCCTGCAGGGGGAGGAGAATTTCTTTATCATTTCACCCCAAGCAGTAAAGAAACTAAGACGCAAGGGTTTACTGAGTGTGAAAAAATATGAGAATATAAAGCATTATTTATGGAATAGGATAATAAAAGAACTTGATGTAAAATGACAGAAGATAACTATTGACATTACCTTGAAAATATTGAAGATCAAAGTTAACTGGCAAGGAATAAACTAGAAGAAAGTTTCACAAGTGAGAATTGTGGTGGAGGAAATAATTGACATAGAACTTACAGTCACATCTAACAATTTCATCCGTAAAAAGATGAGACTGCATTTATAAACTCTAGGTAACATAGCGGAAGTTTCATCAGAACTATTGCTATGAAAGTTAGAAATGCGTTCCCAAGTTATATGACTAATTTTCAATTATTTTTGTATTTAAATAATTGCTATATTTCTCATATATACATACTCAGAAGGTCTTTATTGTTCTGCAAGTATTAACTTAATTCCTTACTACTTACAATGTTATATTTTCAGTAGGATTTACTATTATTCTTAAATAGTAACGATATTTTTTTTTTCATGAGTCACAGCTCATTTGACTATAAAATATCATTCATATTAATCATGTACATAGTTAAATATTTCTATATTATCTATATTAAATACACATTCTATCTAACTCCTTCCTTCATTACTGAAAAGTAACAATATATTTTCATCAATGAAGACAGGAGCTTTACGAAATATGTATATACTATTAGTTAGTGGTGTTTCATTTTTTCTTGCGTCTACTCTTCCAGTAAACGTAACCTGATAATTTTGCCATCACCAAATTCCATTTGTATTTGATATTACTATGTAATTAATGTCTAAAGAAGGAATAAAGTTTTAATTATATTTATTTTATAATTCCAGTACATAGTATCGTGGGTATCATGGATTCATTTTATAGTGTCAATATATTGATTCTAATCAATGAAACATATTTTTTCCATATTTGCCCGTATTGAAATTTTACAAGGAGAAAGCATCCGAACACTATATGAATTTAACATTATATTAAATAAAAAAGATGCTACTGTCGGATTCTATTTTAATATTCATTTAATGTTTCCATTCTAATAAATATTAGGAAAGAGGAAAAAATGCAAAATTCTTCATGGAACCAGTTTCATATTGATAAAAAACTGACATATCTTATAAATGTAATGTCCCTGCATTTTCTTATAAATTTTATAGAAATAAAAATAGATTGAATTTCAGGGTCAAGTCGACCTTTCGAAAAAAGGACAGTTTCTTTTAAATAGTTTCATGATATATATATTATAATGTAACCCACTGAATTGAAAACAATTTGTATTGGCGAATGCCAATGAGCGGAAGGTCTTATAATATATATGTAGGTGCCAGCAACAGTTATGTCCCTTTCTGGTAAATGCGCAAGATAAGCTAGTCGTGCAGGAAAAACAAAAAGAAAAAGCGTGAAAGATTTCAGATGGAAATGAGATCGAGAAAGAAAGAAAAAATGTGAGACAAAAAGAATTAGGACGCAAAAAAAGAAAAAAGAAAAAGAATAAAATGGCATAAGATAATCATTTTGTGAAGAGAAAGAGAAAAATGAAAAATGAAACTTCAACAATCATTTTTAAGAACAAGGACAGCGTTTAAATACAGGACACATCAGAAGTCACGCGCAAAAATAAAGAAAAGATGAAAGAATGATACAATAAATAATAAATAAAATAGACTGATTGATGAAAAAATGAAGAAAAGAAAGAACAACGAACAAAAAGAGTGAAAGAGATTAACGGACGAAATTTTGCGATTAATTGGAACCTATAAATTGATTAACGAATAAGCGCCAGATATAAAGGTCAATTGGTGGAATACATTGAGAAATGAGATATAAATGATTAGCGGAATAGATTAAGAACAGAGATATAAAAGATTAGCGGAATAGATTAAGAACAAAGATATAAACGATTAGCAGAATAGATCAAGAAATTAACTATAAAAGATTAGCAGAATAGATAAAGAAAAGAGATATAAACGATTAACAGAATAGATTAAGAACAAAGATATAAATGATAAGCAGAATAGATAAAGAAAAGTGATATAAACGATTAGCGGAATATATTAAAAACAAAGATGTAAATGATTAGCAGAATAGATCAAGAAATGAGATATAAACGATTAGCAGAATAGATAAAGAAAAAGAGATACAAACGATTAGCGGAATAGCTCAAGAACAGAGATATAAAAGATTAGCGGAATAGATTAAGGAAAATGATATAAATGCTTAGTGGAATACATTATGAAAAGTGAGATAAAAGATTAATGGTACAGATTAAGAGAGATTAGGAGAGATAAAACATTAGCGGAATAGCTTATGATAAGAGTGATGAAATATTAGCGGAAAAAAGTTCACGAATAATGAAATGACTGATAAAGGAAATATTTAAGATAATAAATATAACAAGAAACGTATAATGTATAATGACCTCTTAGTAAAGGAATATAAGATTTTTGATGATTTCTTTAAGGATTTAGCCTTATTTAAAGCCGACAAATATTTTGAGAGTGTAAGAATTTTGGGGAGATAAGGATTTACTGATACAAGTCGTAGTAATAAACCTATAGCTGGAGGAAATAAGAGGTGGATACATAACCTTCTCAAGAAAGCGTGTAAGTGACTATAACAAACCTGTATGGACTGGAATTGGAACTCGGCTCTCCGATTTACAATTCCGAACCGGTATCGCTTACACCACCCGCAAACACCAGCTTACAGCACCTGGTATTCCCAAGCGATCCTCCATCTAGGTACAGTCCAGGTTCGACTTTGCTTAACTTCATTGATCGTACGAGAACCTGTGTTTCAATATGATATGACCGTAAGCCGTAAGAATATAAGAACGGAAGTGTATTTTTCGAAGTGCATTATAAAGTAAATATGTTTACGGACGTGATATATGAAAGAAAAAGCTCACAAAATAATGCACATTTAACGGAAAAGAAAGAGAATGACGACTATATGCATGAGAGGCTGTACTAAAGAAAGAGTTGTCAACAAAAGAAAAAAGAAACGCTTAGCGAGAGGGTCGAATAAAAAGAAGGCGCAATTATCCAACAGATTTAAGAGAAGGAAAAATCGGCTTTTAATTAAAATGTGTAAGAGTGAAAGTGTTTAATAATAAAAAAAAACGAGAATTTACAGAAGGAGAGTAAGAGTGAATAAATCTTTACATAAATCATGTTGGAAAGAAACCACATTTACGGAAAAAGCGTAAGAAAAAAAGAAATCTCATACAGCAAAGGTGTGTAATAAAGAATGAGCCTTTTACGGAAAGGACGTAAGAAAGAAAACTGAAAGGGTGTGGTAAGCGAAGCTCGTTTTCTGAGACAAGGAAGAATGATTGGTTGGTTGTTTTTGGTTAGCGGCATATCAATCTCTTGGGTTATTTAATGCAGAAATCTAAATATTTTGTACACAATTATATATATTTCTTTTTAGATAATAAAGGTTTGATTCATACAAATCTTTCCAATTAAGCTATAGCCAGGAGTAGAAGACATAGACTCATATCTTTCGCAGGGATATTTGCGCGGTCGTCCAATTAACAATTCCGATCTATTATCAATTGCACCACCTGCACATTAAAGCGTACACCACCTGATATTGCCGGTTGGTCACCCATTTAGATACTGACCAGGCTCGACGTTGCTTAACATCGGTAATATTACGGGAACAGGTGTTTCAACGTGATCTGTCCGTGAGCCTAGGAAAGAAAAGATTACCAAGGAATTTCTAAATGAACCAAATGACAATGTTACAAATTTTTAAAGAGTTGATTAAAGAATTTGGTGTATCATAAGGTTCAGTTAACAAGTGGATCGACGGACACTTGAAGAAGTTAGAGAAAAGAACGGAGAATCTTCGTAATCGTAAGAACAAACATGGGTATATTAATAAGGTTTTAAATATTGTAAATTAAAAATAGCCTGCTTTTTAATATATATCTTAAAACAAGATCTGAGTAAAAGCTATAAGATGAAAATTGAAAGTTATAATATCATTTAAACGAAGAAAAAGATAATGACGCCAGTGTTGTACCTCCGAAGAAAAAAGAAAACAAAAATAAAGACGAAGACGAAAGTATCAAATGATAAAACGCGTCTCTGAGTCGGTGGCTTCACGCATCTACTTCCGTATATCTTCCGGTAAAATAATCGTAGTCAACTAATCCAATGAGTTCCTATTCGAAACCGTCAGATCCACATGGATACAGGTGAGAGAGGGGGAAATGAGGTACTCACGCAACAACAACAAAAATATGAAAAAAAAAGAGATTATTATTTGAACTAAAAACAATGCAATAGAATACCTAGAAAATGTGGGTTGTAGAAACACAAGGATGGACGTATAAAATAGCTCAAAACAAAACAAAACATCATCTTAATATAATTGCCACAATTCGTGAGATATTTTCTTTAAATATTAAAAAGCAAACGTCTGGAAAGTGCTAAAAACAAGATGGCTGCTCAAATCTTTCCCGCGTGACAGCGAAGAAAAATATTAGATAAACAAATAAAGAGAATTAATAACAGAAGAAAAAACGATTTCAGACATGATGCCACCTAACAATTTGTTACTGTGACACAAAAGCTTAAAATTCTAAAATAAATAAGGATACAAATGATTTTTTGTATTTTATAGGGTGCTAATTAAAGCAAAATACTTTTAGATTTATCTCTACTTCCTTGATTGACGCGTTAAGTTAGATACAAGTTTTGAAATTATTTTTTAGAGGGGAAGACATCGAGCTTAACTCGTTAATATCAACATAAAACACGTAATTAATCCTTTGTAAATAAGGCTACATTTTCTATCTGTGATCTCACTTTAGTTAAATAGAAGAAAACAAACTGAATATTTACTCGCGCTACACACTGGCGGAATATGACACGAAGTTGTTTTTAATGTAGATATGGACCAAGAACAAACATTGCCAAGTCCCCGAAACCACTGTGACACATGCGTTGTTACTTACCAAACCCTAATTCTTAAGTACAATGAGATAGTTGCTGCAGCACTGATGGAACCTCTGCGACCAGGGAACTCTCAAAGTTTTTCTTCGAACTGTCCGAAGATAGAAACACGTAAGAGATGAAAGCATTTACATCACAGCACGTAGGCTGAGAACAAAGAGCATGTAATGTTAAGACATACGGATCTTTTTTATCGGCCTTTTATATTACTAAAAATCGCATTTACAATGTACAGCTTTATTAATATTATATTTAATTAGAATTACGATTGTTAAAAATATATTAAAAATATTTCATCTGTCATTTGTTTTTATTTCAATATTTGCATATATACACGGTAATTCTGTCGATAATACTTTATTAAATGTTATTTTCTATAAATATTTTCATTCAAAGTGTTCTAATGAACTTTCCCCTTCGGTGTCTTGGCGTTAAGAATGTAAGCGTATCCTGAATTAAGCGGCAAAGACATTATTTTACAGTTAAAATGGCCAGATGCAACCCTAAGTTCCTTCTTTTCAACTTTGATAGTTTAAATGCAATGTGAATCGTTATCAATTTCTCATCTTTTATTGCTCTCTCTTCATAGTAGTAGTTTTATTTTTCTCATATTCTCTCACATTCAGTAACCCCCTCGCGTCTTAGTGGCTTTAATGTCTTGCTTGGGATGAAATGATTAAAAAGAAATCATAGTGTTGGATTAGAAATGATTTATATATACCTTTTTTAAAAATAAGAATAATGGGTTTAATCAATATTTACATGCGTTACACTCGAACTACTCTCTTGATCTTATTACCACAGTGTCACGGCGTTGCGCTCTCCGGTTCCCACTCCCCGAAATTGTTGTATCGACAAACCGTTACGGTATTTCAGAGCCATTTATTTAACATTCGCATGTAGACAGTTCATTTCCAATAATCACGTCCCGCGATATCTCGACGTTTTTCATTTTAGTGCAGCTCAGTTATTGCTTGCCGTTTTCGAAATTCAGATATTATGCTTACATATAAAAAAAACATAGCATATCTTTAATCTTGACTTCTAAGAAATACCTTTTAAGAGGCAGACATCAAGAAAATAATTTCTCAATGTAGTCAAGATTTTGTAGACTTTTATATCTCTTACAAGTGGCACATATAATTAACAATCCTTTTTTTACTGCAGCATTCATAGTAACATTTTATCTCGTGTGACATTTGACACTGCGACATTTCTTGAACGTCGTCAAAAAGAATTTACTTAGTTAAGTCAAAATAATCTGTTTAATTAGATTTTATTAAAACTGTACCCCATATTTCAAACAGATGAAAATAGAGCATTTAATTTATTATTATTATTATTATTTTATTTCCATTGATATCTGGCGTTTACACATTTCTCTCTGGGTCCCGCCCACGGACCTAAGGTTAGAAATGGCATCATGACACTTTCCACTGCAAAGAAAAAAATAAAATAAAATAAATAATTACATAGATAAAGCCCTTCGTAAAGTGTGGGTTGTACTTGTCAGAACAATTTTTTGTATCTCTTTGAGGCATGGACTTCCAGGGATCCCTTCAATCAGCCTACTGGAATATTTTTCATTATCCTAAGGTCAGAAATGGCATCATGACATTTTCCACTGAGCAATTATATATAATACACCTGTTTTACATAGATAAAGCCCTTCGTAAGGTGTGGGCTGTACTCATGACAACAATTTTTTGCATTTCTTCTTCTTCTTCTTCTTCTTATTATTATTATTATTATTATTATTATGTTGTCATCAATTGTTATTCTGATCTTGAAGCAGGGTTTTTACACGACACCTCATGACACGAGAATTTTTCAGAGAATACTTGCAGAGTAAATGATGCTAGTTTTCTGAATGTTTACTATCTTGGTCTCAATTGCAATTCTCCCTAAGCACTTTTTCAACATTCTGAAGTGAGGATTAGACAACTGCAGCTAAGACATGGCAACAAAACTCCATTATTTCACTAAGCTGGCTCCTGGGAATATATATTATGATGAAACGTATTAAGTATTTTGTGAACTGGAAAAACGAGCTATCTGTTTTTCAGCATTTATATCGCTGAATCGTACGTATGAAATCCACTTGTAGTCTGGTGTAAACTGGAGTCTCAATAGAAGACAACGCTTCGTTGAGAATGAAGCCATTCATTGTAATTGGAGAATATTTTGGGTGTAATCCGTCATGATAAAATTAGGTTGGAGTTTGAGGCATTATATGCTAAGAGACAATTTGTTTTCTTTCATTGACCTTCTAAAACTATTAAAGGGGAAAATCAGCTACAAGTTTCCGGGAAATTTTAATTTTGGAAATTCTTCCATAAATTTTATCATCGTCTTTATAGAGGTTTGTTAATGGTGTTTCTTTTCCTGTTGTTTTATTTTGTGTACTGTGTGATGTGTGTGAGGGTTTTCGAAATTCCGCATAGCTCATTCAACCCGCCATAGAACAAAATCGTAAAAGAAATAACGTAGGCGAATTATTCATCTCAGTCATACACAAACAACTGCCGCCATCAAGCCCGCGTGATAAGATATTTAACAGAAACTCAGTAAAAACCAGCTATAATTGTACCGCGAATATGACACAAATGATAATAGGTCACAACATAAAAATAACAAACAAACCACGGACAATAATAACCTATCTGTAAGTACAGAGTGTTGCGGCGCACCCACCTTCACAACCACAATAGACTGATCCTATTAGTATAAATAGAACAGTAGTTCTAGAGACTGGGAGTAGTGTAGCAGTGTACGCAGTCTCTGACTGTGCGCTGCTCCTGTCGAACTCTCTGCTTTGGCAGAGAGGAACCCGGACGAGGCTTTGCCGCAGGGCAAAGTGTCGTCCGGGGAGGTAGACAGTCCCTGAACCCGTTTATACGGGTTCTAAATGGGCATATTTTTGGCCGAGCCTACGGGCTCGGTAAGCCCACATTAAACCGGCCTTGTGCCACATTCGACCCACGTGGGAGGGTTGTTAAATACCGTAGTGTAGCAGCGTACGCAGTCTCTGACTGTGCGTGGTATTGTCTTGTATTAAGTTACAACCTGTTTTATTTTTGTCTGTCAGCTGGTCGCGAACTGAACCAGTTGCCCACACGCTTGGATATTTTAGCACTGAAGAGTGAAAGTTAAGTTTAGTTTTTTACTTTTTCAGTTTCAAAACTCTTTTGAATTCCCTTTTTTAATTTTTTTGTTTTAGCGTATATTTTAAGTTTTTACAGTTTCCGTTTATTTCTTTTCTGTTTTCTTTTGCTTACCCTCCCCCGCTTTTTATTTGCATTTTTCTCTTTTGTTGAATTATATATTGTCCTTGTTTGCCCCGTTTTATTTTCCAGTTTTATTTATTTTTGAACATATATATTTCCTTATATTCGTTCGCCGTGGTAGGACTTTAAAATCCTACCATGGTGGATATTAACAACAAAACACCGGTTGACGACCCGGTGTCACCTAGTAAAACGGCCTGGTCACAAAATAGGCCGATGACAAAAGATGCCAATTTTTACAAAGAGCAAAGGAAGTTTTTTGAAGACTCCTTCAAGGGGACTGAATTTCTGACCATTGAGGAGGCTTTCAAGGATATACGGACTAGGACAATATCTCTGCTGACTTCGGACGTTAAAACGCGGAAGTTGATTGGAGTCAGCAGGGACAGTATGGAAGAAGCCTTAAAGGCTTTAAAACTAAATCCCAAGCTTCTCGCAAGGAGAACTAATGCCTTGTGGGACATCTTGCTGGCTACGGAGCAACAGGCGAAGGAGCTGGCAGGAAGTGTTCTTTTGACGAAAAGCCTGCGCCTGCAGACTGAGTATATGGGTACTCGCAGGACCAAGGTGACGGTTCACGGCGTTCCAGCGGATGTATCAGAGGATAGAATGGGGGCCTTCTTTGCCTTATATGGCGAAGTACATGAAGTGAAGGCCCTCACAAGCAAGATTGGTATTGCCACTGGAGACCTTGAGATACAGATCACCGTGAACCAAGAAAACTATAGAAACCTGCCGAATACTCTGATGTGCAGGCAGAGGAAGATGCTGGTGGTAGTGGAAGGCAGACGACCCTTTTGTTGGTTTTGCGACACTTTGGGCCACATGGCCAAGGAGTGCCCTGCAAAAAACAAAAAACCGAGTCCAATAGTACCAACATCTGAAGCAACAACAACAGCGGCAACAAAAGAAGTAACAGCTACAACAGTGGAGAAGACCCCAGACGAGGGATCATCAGCAAAGTCGGCGGAGGAACCCTGGAAGGTGGTAGTGAGGGGTAAGAAGTCCCCTAATGTTCGGGCCACACAGGAGACTCCTCAACCCAAGAAGAGCCAAGAGAAGGAGGTGCAACCTCCCAAGAAGGGAGCGGAGAAATCCCCAAAATCTCCAAAGAAGCAGCAGCAGCAAAAACCCCAACAGCCAGAAAGGCAGCAGCAGCAGCAGCGAAAACAGCCCAAAAAGCAGCAGGAGATAGAGATGGAGGTGGAAGAAATTCCTCCCCCTCGGCAGACATCCCTCAAAAGAGCGAGGGAGGAAAGTGACGACGAACAGTCGCAGGGCCACTCTGACCGGGGTAGGGCAGAGAGAGTCAGGGATAGAACCAGGGCAATCTCCGTCCCCGCCTCTTTTGAAGATATAAAGCAACCCCAAAGATCCAGACGTCACTCTTCCTCTCCCACCCGCATTATTTCCCCCTCCCCCTTCACTTCTCCCATCAGCCCACTTTCCACCCCCCCTCAGACATCCACTTCTCCCCCCCCCTCATCCATCAAGGGAGAAGAAGAAAAAGAAGAAAAAGGCGTTTTCAGGCCCGGAGCAGGTCTGCAAGGTGGATAGGGACGAATATAAGAAGGGCCTTGCTAAGCAGAGGAAGGCCCTGTTAGGGTCCCTATATAAGATGGAGCAAGTTGACGGCAAAAGCGTAGAAGATCCCCGAAACTTCCCCGAGGCCCCAGGAGTTATAACCTGTGTAAGGGAAACTGGGGGCCAACTAGAAGTGTGGAACCATCTGTACGAAGCTAAGGCAGCGTTCCCTAACATGAGAATTTTGGAACTAGAAAATGTAAATTTAAAAAAATTGCGACAATTTTGCTCTGGGAGGGTCCCGGTATTGCTCCATCCCTCCTTATATAGGGCTGTAAAATTAATTTATCCCACGGACGTCGGCGGGATTGTCTCGGGCGGGAGGATGACGACGGAATTGGGTACAGGAAGCCTGGGACAATCCGTCGGGGTCCTGTCAGCTGCAGATTTCCGCCCTGTATGTACTTAGGTTATTTGCTGTAATTTTTCTTTTTTGCAGGCCTAGCAAATGTCTATTAAGATAGCCAGTTTGAATGTGAAGGGCTTGAGAGGTCGGAGCAAGGCTGCCCGCCTGCTTCGGGATCTCCTGTCCTTCAGCGTGGATGTTGCCGCGATTGAAGAGACCCACTTTGTTTGCTCGACCGATGCCTGTGTGCTGTCTAACGACTTTGTCGTCTATTCAGCATATGGGGACCGGCTTGCCAGAGGAGTTTCTTTGCTAGTTAGACGGACTCTCGATGCGAAGGTGGACCTTGTGCATACAGATGCCGAGGGCCGGTTAATCGTGGCCGATATTGCCGTGAAAAGTGGTTCGTTTCGGGTCGTTGCGGTTTATGCGCCCAACGACTGGGAGGAGCGGGGTTCCTTTTTTCGGCGGTTGGGGCCGTTCCTAGTCGATTCTTCACGCCTAGTTCTAATGGGGGACTGGAATGCCGTCCTGGACCCCAAGTTAGACAGGGGGTGGGGCGCTAGAGGGAGAAGGGGCGATCGTTGCCTGGTCGATCTGATTGGCGATTATGGTCTCGTCGATAGATACCGGGTCGATCATCCCAGCGGGAAAATGTGGACGTGGGCTCTTAGCTGGCCGTCTGACAAGGTAGTTAGCTACATTGACAGAATGTTAGTTCGTAGAGCCGACATAGACTTGTTAGATTGTCCCACGTTCCACTGGGTAGGCTACACGGATCACAAACTGGTTTGTGCCCGTGTGGCGTTAGAACATAGGCCTAGAATGGCTGGTTACTGGAAGTTCAATCTGTCTTTACTGGACAGGCGGGACTTCCAGGAGCAGCTAATTAAATTAGTGCAGCGGGAGCTAGTGGGGGCGGTTATCGGGAATAGGTGGTGGGAGAAACTTAAGGATAGAATTAGGTCTTTCACCACTGATTTCAGCAAACGGCTCGCTCTAGATAAAGCTGACAAGGTGAAGACACTTAAGTCTAATTTTTCCCGGGCGGAGGCTGGGGGGGATCCCCTAGAGATAGCCCTAGCTAGGGAGGCCCTGCAGCGTTCGAATAGCGAGCGCTACATGGGTCAGGTAATTAGGCATAAGTTAAGTAAGATATCTAACGAAGCTGTGAACCTGGGCGCAGATCTGCGTCGGGAAGAAGTCCGTCGAGGTGGTGATCGTTGCATTCGTCAAGTCAAAACCCCGGAGGGGCGTACTCTGCGGTCGACTGACGACATGTGCGAGGCGTTTCGGCGGCATTTCGAGAGCCGCTTTACCAAGGAGCCTGGTCTCCGTGAGGAGGAGTTTCGCAGCTATTTGGCTGACTTTCCTCGGCTTGAGCCGACTGAAGCAGCTAGCTGCGAGGGAGAGATCACGGAGGGCGAAGTCTACGAGGCACTGAAGAAGGTCGGCAGAGGCAAGTCGCCCGGTCTGGATGGTTTGCCTTATGAATTGTACTTGAGGCTGTCGCACATCTTTGTTCCGATTTTGACAGCAGTGTTCAACAACTGGTTTCGGTCGGGGTCCATCCCCAATCGCATTTCCAGGGGTGTGATCACTCTGTTGAAAAAGGGCAAGGGTGTTGGGGGGAAACTAGATGATTATAGGCCCATAACTCTGCTAAACACAGAGTTAAAGATTATGGCCAAGATCCTGCAGGAGCGTTTGCAGTCAGTTGCCGAGTCTCTGTTGGGACCTGAGCAGACTTGTTCTGTGAGGGGCCGAACAATTCAGAGCAACCTGCATTTGATCCGCACGATCCTAGAGGGCGTAAAAGACGACGAAGAAGCCGCGCTGATCAATTTGGATCAGTCCAAGGCATTTGATAGGGTCGACCATCGCTACCTTGCTACTGTCCTGCAGGCCGCCGGATTCGCACCCGACTTCTGCCGCTGGATTAGCCTCCTGTATCGCTCCCCCAGTGCTGTGGTACAGGTGAACGGAAAGTTGTCGGGCGCTTTTGTTCTGTCCAGGTCGGTTCGTCAGGGTTGTCCGCTGTCGCCTCTCCTTTATGCTTTGGCGTTGGAGCCTCTCCTGCGCCGGCTGAAGGACGAGGCGTGCAGTCCGGCCCTACGCGGGATCGCCGTTCCTGGAGGGGCTCGAGCCAGGGTTTCCGCGTACGCCGATGACGTATCCGCTTTCGTGTCGTCCCTTAACGATATTGAGGCGGTGCAGAAGGCGCTTGATCGGTACGAGAAGGTGACAGGGGCCAAGATAAACCGCGACAAGTCTTCCGGCTTGCGGTTAGGTGCCTGGAAGGGGCGTGATCTTCCGGGCCGCTTCGGTTGGACGGACGGTCCTGTCCGCATTCTTGGAGTGTGGTTTGGACCCGACCTCCAGCTGAAGAAAAATTGGTCTGAAGTACTAGCAAAGGTCGTTTCTGCCGGTAAGACTTGGAATCGACGGAGGTTGTCCGTAAAGGGCAGGGCGGAGGTGTGTGTTACATACATTTTCCCCCTGATTCTTTATCGCTTGTCAGTACTTCCTCTCTGTAAGGCCCAGAAGAAGGCGCTCGAGCAAGCGCTATCCTCCATTTTATGGAGGGGACGCGCGAACAGGGTCGACAGACGAGCCTGCACCAAACGTCCGTGTCATGGGGGGCTGGGAATGCCACACTTGCAGAGTCACATCCGTGCCTCTCGGTTGGCTTTCCTACGCCGCGCATTGACTGGAGGAGATCCGATTCTGGAGGGGATTGTGAGGGACGCCTTCCCTAGCCTTACAATCAATCCCCCCATCTCGAAGGCCGAGCGCCATTGTAGGTCTCGAGATGAATCGCTTTTCCTCAGCGAGTGTCGGTCAGCCTTGAGGGCTATTCCGCGGTCCAGTGACCTTTCACGGCCTAGGAAGGTCTTCTATCGGGGATTAGTGGAGGGTCGCGCGAAGGATCCTCTACGTGATACGCTCGACTGTTAGGAGGAGGAGTATCGCTCCTACTGGTCTTGGGCGCCAGCGGCGGATTATCTCAGTAACCCTGAGTTTTCGCTTACCTGGCGATTGGCTCGGAATCGGCTGCCTCTCAACGACAAGGCTTTCATATGGGGCTTGGCGGACTTGCCAGACTGTGAACGGTGTGGCCTTGGATTAGAAGAAACGGCTTCGCACGCCTTCTACCATTGCCCCCGGGTCCGCCCCTTATGGGACCATGTCGGCGAGCTGACGGCTCGTCTCGCTCCCGAAGAACTCGTGTCCATTGATCGTGCATACGCGTGTGACAATGTGTCGCCCCCGTATTCCGGGGTGAAACGAATGGTGTTTCTGATGCTGCTAGCCACGGCCCGAATGGTGATATGGACGACGAGCATGGAGGAAGTCTTGCGAGGCAATCAGCTTTCTTATCAGGATCTGATCCGATTCTTTGAGCACCAGCTCAAGATGAAGATTAGAACTGATAGAAAACGATTGCATTCGACAGTCTTTAGCGAAAGGTGGGTAAAAGCGGCGAGCTTGGTTCGTTTGAACGGGGCTAGCCTTGATTTTCTTTTCTAGGTCAACCAAAGTTACATCGGGGTGGTTTCCTGTGGAACCCTCCCCTTGGTTAGGTTAGACAAGCTTAAGTGTACCTAGTTAATGTGAGTAAGTGTTGTTCCCGGCCTGTTTCCCGGCTATCTTTTCAGTTATGATCCAAGTCGAGATTCCCAACCTCCCCAGTTTGTTTTGGCCTACTTTTTCATCTCAACTGGATCAGCCTTTTACTTCCCCATGTCCAAGTTATTTTTATCTCTTTCCCACTCCCTTAGCGAGAGTGCTTCTTGATTCTGTCCTCTGGGCAGAATACAGCGGCCTCTCTATTTTGAGGGTTGGACGGGCCCTACTAACACGAATTATGTTTAGTTTAAATATTTGTTGAATTTTTAGTTTGTTATTGGGTTCATCTCCCTCCCCCACTTTCATCTTTTCATTATTAGAATTTTAATGTATTTTATTATCATCCAAATTTTTATGGTGTGGGGCGCGTTTTTTGTAGGTTCCCCTGGTGTGGATGTGGTATTATGGTGGATGAAGGTTTGAATGGCGACGGATGAGTTCTTGTGGTGAATGAGATAATTGTAATGTATGAATGGGTCGCGAATCTGATTAGCTAGGTATAGGATAGTAAGTAATGACCAGCCTTTACCCCTCCCCTTTTTCGGCCTTGTGCCACAATTTGTACTTTTTGTGCAAATAAATCATGTCTCTGACTGTGCGTGGTATTGTCTTGTATTAAGTTACAACCTGTTTTATTTTTGTCTGTCAGCTGGTCGCGAACTGAACCAGTTGCCCACACGCTTGGATATTTTAGCACTGAAGAGTGAAAGTTAAGTTTAGTTTTTTACTTTTTCAGTTTCAAAACTCTTTTGAATTCCCTTTTTTAATTTTTTTGTTTTAGCGTATATTTTAAGTTTTTACAGTTTCCGTTTATTTCTTTTCTGTTTTCTTTTGCTTACCCTCCCCCGCTTTTTATTTGCATTTTTCTCTTTTGTTGAATTATATATTGTCCTTGTTTGCCCCGTTTTATTTTCCAGTTTTATTTATTTTTGAACATATATATTTCCTTATATTCGTTCGCCGTGGTAGGACTTTAAAATCCTACCATGGTGGATATTAACAACAAAACACCGGTTGACGACCCGGTGTCACCTAGTAAAACGGCCTGGTCACAAAATAGGCCGATGACAAAAGATGCCAATTTTTACAAAGAGCAAAGGAAGTTTTTTGAAGACTCCTTCAAGGGGACTGAATTTCTGACCATTGAGGAGGCTTTCAAGGATATACGGACTAGGACAATATCTCTGCTGACTTCGGACGTTAAAACGCGGAAGTTGATTGGAGTCAGCAGGGACAGTATGGAAGAAGCCTTAAAGGCTTTAAAACTAAATCCCAAGCTTCTCGCAAGGAGAACTAATGCCTTGTGGGACATCTTGCTGGCTACGGAGCAACAGGCGAAGGAGCTGGCAGGAAGTGTTCTTTTGACGAAAAGCCTGCGCCTGCAGACTGAGTATATGGGTACTCGCAGGACCAAGGTGACGGTTCACGGCGTTCCAGCGGATGTATCAGAGGATAGAATGGGGGCCTTCTTTGCCTTATATGGCGAAGTACATGAAGTGAAGGCCCTCACAAGCAAGATTGGTATTGCCACTGGAGACCTTGAGATACAGATCACCGTGAACCAAGAAAACTATAGAAACCTGCCGAATACTCTGATGTGCAGGCAGAGGAAGATGCTGGTGGTAGTGGAAGGCAGACGACCCTTTTGTTGGTTTTGCGACACTTTGGGCCACATGGCCAAGGAGTGCCCTGCAAAAAACAAAAAACCGAGTCCAATAGTACCAACATCTGAAGCAACAACAACAGCGGCAACAAAAGAAGTAACAGCTACAACAGTGGAGAAGACCCCAGACGAGGGATCATCAGCAAAGTCGGCGGAGGAACCCTGGAAGGTGGTAGTGAGGGGTAAGAAGTCCCCTAATGTTCGGGCCACACAGGAGACTCCTCAACCCAAGAAGAGCCAAGAGAAGGAGGTGCAACCTCCCAAGAAGGGAGCGGAGAAATCCCCAAAATCTCCAAAGAAGCAGCAGCAGCAAAAACCCCAACAGCCAGAAAGGCAGCAGCAGCAGCAGCGAAAACAGCCCAAAAAGCAGCAGGAGATAGAGATGGAGGTGGAAGAAATTCCTCCCCCTCGGCAGACATCCCTCAAAAGAGCGAGGGAGGAAAGTGACGACGAACAGTCGCAGGGCCACTCTGACCGGGGTAGGGCAGAGAGAGTCAGGGATAGAACCAGGGCAATCTCCGTCCCCGCCTCTTTTGAAGATATAAAGCAACCCCAAAGATCCAGACGTCACTCTTCCTCTCCCACCCGCATTATTTCCCCCTCCCCCTTCACTTCTCCCATCAGCCCACTTTCCACCCCCCCTCAGACATCCACTTCTCCCCCCCCCCTCATCCATCAAGGGAGAAGAAGAAAAAGAAGAAAAAGGCGTTTTCAGGCCCGGAGCAGGTCTGCAAGGTGGATAGGGACGAATATAAGAAGGGCCTTGCTAAGCAGAGGAAGGCCCTGTTAGGGTCCCTATATAAGATGGAGCAAGTTGACGGCAAAAGCGTAGAAGATCCCCGAAACTTCCCCGAGGCCCCAGGAGTTATAACCTGTGTAAGGGAAACTGGGGGCCAACTAGAAGTGTGGAACCATCTGTACGAAGCTAAGGCAGCGTTCCCTAACATGAGAATTTTGGAACTAGAAAATGTAAATTTAAAAAAATTGCGACAATTTTGCTCTGGGAGGGTCCCGGTATTGCTCCATCCCTCCTTATATAGGGCTGTAAAATTAATTTATCCCACGGACGTCGGCGGGATTGTCTCGGGCGGGAGGATGACGACGGAATTGGGTACAGGAAGCCTGGGACAATCCGTCGGGGTCCTGTCAGCTGCAGATTTCCGCCCTGTATGTACTTAGGTTATTTGCTGTAATTTTTCTTTTTTGCAGGCCTAGCAAATGTCTATTAAGATAGCCAGTTTGAATGTGAAGGGCTTGAGAGGTCGGAGCAAGGCTGCCCGCCTGCTTCGGGATCTCCTGTCCTTCAGCGTGGATGTTGCCGCGATTGAAGAGACCCACTTTGTTTGCTCGACCGATGCCTGTGTGCTGTCTAACGACTTTGTCGTCTATTCAGCATATGGGGACCGGCTTGCCAGAGGAGTTTCTTTGCTAGTTAGACGGACTCTCGATGCGAAGGTGGACCTTGTGCATACAGATGCCGAGGGCCGGTTAATCGTGGCCGATATTGCCGTGAAAAGTGGTTCGTTTCGGGTCGTTGCGGTTTATGCGCCCAACGACTGGGAGGAGCGGGGTTCCTTTTTTCGGCGGTTGGGGCCGTTCCTAGTCGATTCTTCACGCCTAGTTCTAATGGGGGACTGGAATGCCGTCCTGGACCCCAAGTTAGACAGGGGGTGGGGCGCTAGAGGGAGAAGGGGCGATCGTTGCCTGGTCGATCTGATTGGCGATTATGGTCTCGTCGATAGATACCGGGTCGATCATCCCAGCGGGAAAATGTGGACGTGGGCTCTTAGCTGGCCGTCTGACAAGGTAGTTAGCTACATTGACAGAATGTTAGTTCGTAGAGCCGACATAGACTTGTTAGATTGTCCCACGTTCCACTGGGTAGGCTACACGGATCACAAACTGGTTTGTGCCCGTGTGGCGTTAGAACATAGGCCTAGAATGGCTGGTTACTGGAAGTTCAATCTGTCTTTACTGGACAGGCGGGACTTCCAGGAGCAGCTAATTAAATTAGTGCAGCGGGAGCTAGTGGGGGCGGTTATCGGGAATAGGTGGTGGGAGAAACTTAAGGATAGAATTAGGTCTTTCACCACTGATTTCAGCAAACGGCTCGCTCTAGATAAAGCTGACAAGGTGAAGACACTTAAGTCTAATTTTTCCCGGGCGGAGGCTGGGGGGGATCCCCTAGAGATAGCCCTAGCTAGGGAGGCCCTGCAGCGTTCGAATAGCGAGCGCTACATGGGTCAGGTAATTAGGCATAAGTTAAGTAAGATATCTAACGAAGCTGTGAACCTGGGCGCAGATCTGCGTCGGGAAGAAGTCCGTCGAGGTGGTGATCGTTGCATTCGTCAAGTCAAAACCCCGGAGGGGCGTACTCTGCGGTCGACTGACGACATGTGCGAGGCGTTTCGGCGGCATTTCGAGAGCCGCTTTACCAAGGAGCCTGGTCTCCGTGAGGAGGAGTTTCGCAGCTATTTGGCTGACTTTCCTCGGCTTGAGCCGACTGAAGCAGCTAGCTGCGAGGGAGAGATCACGGAGGGCGAAGTCTACGAGGCACTGAAGAAGGTCGGCAGAGGCAAGTCGCCCGGTCTGGATGGTTTGCCTTATGAATTGTACTTGAGGCTGTCGCACATCTTTGTTCCGATTTTGACAGCAGTGTTCAACAACTGGTTTCGGTCGGGGTCCATCCCCAATCGCATTTCCAGGGGTGTGATCACTCTGTTGAAAAAGGGCAAGGGTGTTGGGGGGAAACTAGATGATTATAGGCCCATAACTCTGCTAAACACAGAGTTAAAGATTATGGCCAAGATCCTGCAGGAGCGTTTGCAGTCAGTTGCCGAGTCTCTGTTGGGACCTGAGCAGACTTGTTCTGTGAGGGGCCGAACAATTCAGAGCAACCTGCATTTGATCCGCACGATCCTAGAGGGCGTAAAAGACGACGAAGAAGCCGCGCTGATCAATTTGGATCAGTCCAAGGCATTTGATAGGGTCGACCATCGCTACCTTGCTACTGTCCTGCAGGCCGCCGGATTCGCACCCGACTTCTGCCGCTGGATTAGCCTCCTGTATCGCTCCCCCAGTGCTGTGGTACAGGTGAACGGAAAGTTGTCGGGCGCTTTTGTTCTGTCCAGGTCGGTTCGTCAGGGTTGTCCGCTGTCGCCTCTCCTTTATGCTTTGGCGTTGGAGCCTCTCCTGCGCCGGCTGAAGGACGAGGCGTGCAGTCCGGCCCTACGCGGGATCGCCGTTCCTGGAGGGGCTCGAGCCAGGGTTTCCGCGTACGCCGATGACGTATCCGCTTTCGTGTCGTCCCTTAACGATATTGAGGCGGTGCAGAAGGCGCTTGATCGGTACGAGAAGGTGACAGGGGCCAAGATAAACCGCGACAAGTCTTCCGGCTTGCGGTTAGGTGCCTGGAAGGGGCGTGATCTTCCGGGCCGCTTCGGTTGGACGGACGGTCCTGTCCGCATTCTTGGAGTGTGGTTTGGACCCGACCTCCAGCTGAAGAAAAATTGGTCTGAAGTACTAGCAAAGGTCGTTTCTGCCGGTAAGACTTGGAATCGACGGAGGTTGTCCGTAAAGGGCAGGGCGGAGGTGTGTGTTACATACATTTTCCCCCTGATTCTTTATCGCTTGTCAGTACTTCCTCTCTGTAAGGCCCAGAAGAAGGCGCTCGAGCAAGCGCTATCCTCCATTTTATGGAGGGGACGCGCGAACAGGGTCGACAGACGAGCCTGCACCAAACGTCCGTGTCATGGGGGGCTGGGAATGCCACACTTGCAGAGTCACATCCGTGCCTCTCGGTTGGCTTTCCTACGCCGCGCATTGACTGGAGGAGATCCGATTCTGGAGGGGATTGTGAGGGACGCCTTCCCTAGCCTTACAATCAATCCCCCCATCTCGAAGGCCGAGCGCCATTGTAGGTCTCGAGATGAATCGCTTTTCCTCAGCGAGTGTCGGTCAGCCTTGAGGGCTATTCCGCGGTCCAGTGACCTTTCACGGCCTAGGAAGGTCTTCTATCGGGGATTAGTGGAGGGTCGCGCGAAGGATCCTCTACGTGATACGCTCGACTGTTCGGAGGAGGAGTATCGCTCCTACTGGTCTTGGGCGCCAGCGGCGGATTATCTCAGTAACCCTGAGTTTTCGCTTACCTGGCGATTGGCTCGGAATCGGCTGCCTCTCAACGACAAGGCTTTCATATGGGGCTTGGCGGACTTGCCAGACTGTGAACGGTGTGGCCTTGGATTAGAAGAAACGGCTTCGCACGCCTTCTACCATTGCCCCCGGGTCCGCCCCTTATGGGACCATGTCGGCGAGCTGACGGCTCGTCTCGCTCCCGAAGAACTCGTGTCCATTGATCGTGCATACGCGTGTGACAATGTGTCGCCCCCGTATTCTGGGGTGAAACGAATGGTGTTTCTGATGCTGCTAGCCACGGCCCGAATGGTGATATGGACGACGCGCATGGAGGAAGTCTTGCGAGGCAATCAGCTTTCTTATCAGGATCTGATCCGATTCTTTGAGCACCAGCTCAAGATGAAGATTAGAACTGATAGAAAACGATTGCATTCGACAGTCTTTAGCGAAAGGTGGGTAAAAGCGGCGAGCTTGGTTCGTTTGAACGGGGCTAGCCTTGATTTTCTTTTCTAGGTCAACCAAAGTTACATCGGGGTGGTTTCCTGTGGAACCCTCCCCTTGGTTAGGTTAGACAAGCTTAAGTGTACCTAGTTAATGTGAGTAAGTGTTGTTCCCGGTCTGTTTCCCGGCTATCTTTTCAGTTATGATCCAGGTCGAGATTCCCAACCTCCCCAGTTTGTTTTGGCCCCCCCCTTTCATCTCGACTAGGTCAGCCTTTTATTTCCCCATGTCCGTGTTATTTTATCTCTTTCCCACTCCCTTAGCGAGAGTGCTTCTTGATTCTGTCCTCTGGGCAGAATACAGCGGCCTCTCTATTTTGAGGGTTGGACGGGCCCTACTAACACGAATTATGTTTAGTTTAAATATTTGTTGAATTTTTAGTTTGTTATTGGGTTCATCTCCCTCCCCACTTTCATCTTTTCATTATTAGAATTTTAATGTATTTTATTATCATCCAAATTTTTATGGTGTGGGGCGCGTTTTTTGTAGGTTCCCCTGGTGTGGATGTGGTATTATGGTGGATGAAGGTTTGAATGGCGACGGATGAGTTCTTGTGGTGAATGAGATAATTGTAATGTATGAATGGGTCGCGAATCTGATTAGCTAGGTATAGGATAGTAAGTAATGACCAGCCTTTACCCCTCCCCTTTTTCGGCCTTGTGCCACAATTTGTACTTTTTGTGCAAATAAATCATGTCTCTGACTGTGCGCTGCTCCTGTCGAACTCTCTGCTTTGGCAGAGAGGAACCCGGACGAGGCTTTGCCGCAGGGCAAAGTGTCGTCCGGGGAGGTAGACAGTCCCTGAACCCGTTTATACGGGTTGTAAATGGGCATATTTTTGGCCGAGCCTACGGGCTCGGTAAGCCCACATTAAACCGGCCTTGTGCTACATTCGACCCAGGTGGGAGGGTTGTTAAATACCGTAGTGTAGCAGTGTACGCAGTCTCTGACTGTGCGCTGCTCCTGTCGAACTCTCTGCTTTGGTAGAGAGGAACCCGGACGAGGCTTTGTCGCAGGGCAAAGTGTCGTCCGGGGAGGTAGACAGTCCCTGAACCCGTTTATACGGGTTGTAAATGGGCATATTTTTGGCCGAGCCTACGGGCTCGGTAAGCCCACATTAAACCGGCCTTGTGCCACATTCGACCCACGTGGGAGGGTTGTTAAATACCGTAGTGTAGCAGAGACTTCTGTAGTGATCAGTTACACTTCCGTTTCTCGACCGGAAGATACCGTTGGACTTTATTACTATTACTAATTGTTACTACTAACCTACGTTCGTTCTACTACTAATCTCTCTGATGTAAATACCTCTCTGAATATACCAGTATTTTCCCTACGACTGTGTTTGTTCGTTATTACCATATACTCACGTGGAAACACTCAACATCTCAACAGTGGCGACGAAGGATGTTTTATTGATCTCGACACAGAGCAAAGAACGAAAGTCATTTAACTGCCAATTGCTTATAGAACAACATATTTCAAGCTGCGGTAGACAAATCAGTAGATGACAAAGAAAATATACATAGGAATAACTGATGCCTGGAAACAGAGAAACTATGCACGCAAAGGATCCGAGAACAACAGTGTCAATTCTAGATGTATAAAAAAACAAAATTACTCCAAAAATATCATGAATAATAAGGAAAACAGTCTCAGCCTACAACAATAAATTCTTAAGCTGTAAACACTTTGAAAACAAAATACATATAAGCACCTTCCCAGACCGATATATATTACTAAATAAACCATCAGAACTTATCGCACAGTGCAGTCACGAAAACAAATGTTTACTACGTTGATAAAATCTGAATCTGAAAGCGAATACATTGTGAAATGTCAAGATATTATAATTTTATTGTAAATTATCGATATATACCATGTAAATATATGTAGTATATACAATGCAAATAATATAACACATATTAGACAAACCAATAATTTGAACTAAACATATATGATATCCAACATATGATATCCAACATATGATATCCAACATATAATAGAAAGAAATAAGAAATACTTTAAATAAATGAATAAATAAATAAATAAAATAATGAACAAATACACAATCTATGTATGCACACATACTAAAAAAATACATTTTATAACCTTAACCATCAACATAAGAAAATTCATAAATATTAATCAATGTGTAAATAAATAACAAAGAATTTATGAAATCCATAATTTTTCCTACTCAGTAGCCATTAAAATATTTCGAAGTATGTCGCTTACCTAATAGCACAGACATGACTGAATTTTGCGTTCACGCATGAAACAGATTGGCACCGTCCGGCGTTAACCTTCTCATGGAGCCTCGAATCTAGAGTATGTATGTATATATATATATATATATTATAATAAAAAGAAAGAAGAAAATATATATAATCCGGTTTTCTTAATAGATATTTTTATTTTTACAAAACAGTGCTCAATGTAAATTTACTGAGCATAAATATTATAAATTAACTGATTTAAAATATAGTGCCTTTGCTACACAGGAATTACCACCATGTTTCAAAAACCGAAGCTAAAAACCTTAATTTAATTATATAATTAAATTAAAAGCATTAGTTTTGTTTCATCTTCAAGCGAATATTGAAAAAACTTATTTTAAAATTTACTGAGATTTAAACGCACATACAATTCATAATTTTTTGTTTCCAAGCATAGGGAGAAATTCAATCATTTAGACAGGGGCGGTAGCGTGTTCATTTTTATTAACTATTACTGTATCAATTGTGAGTTACGTTCGAAAAAAGAGGTTACGTTTAAGGAGAGTAGGGGTGTATTTTTCAACGAATTATGACATCCATACGACGCATGTCATCTGTCTTTTTTTTATCAACGAGAAAAAGTTAAAAAACAACGGATGTCAAAATTCATTCATTTTGAAACATGGTAATTCCTGTGTAGCGATGAAAGCATACTTTAAATCAGCTAATGTATTATATATATATATATATATATATATATATATATATATTGTTACGCACCAATTGCCGCAACATAAAATTTTAAAGCTAAAAAACAACTTGTTTTCAAAGGATATGACCAAAGTTTACCACTCTGTAGTGAATGGATTCTCTTACAGGGTCATATACACTGATGAGGAGAAACAACCAAAAGTAAAGAACAAAACTTCAATATACAATTTCATAAGATTTTACTATAACAAGACGATACATTAAAACATTAATGCAAGGCAGTGCGTGGAAAGATGTTTACAATACATTTCTCAGCAGAGAGATGTATGCGTCATATATCTGATATAAATAGTTAAAAGCTCACTTATCTCAGTCATTCGCCTGAAATAAAATAGGTTTTTCTCTTTTCCCTATCTTTCTTTGGCTTTATATTTCTCATTTGTTCTTTCTACTTTCATTTCAGTTCGTTTCGCCCAGGCAGCGATATCTTTTGATATATTATTCTTTCTTCCCTATTATGAGTTTTGACCCCAGGATCTGGTCATTTATTCTCCTCTTACATATTCGGCAATGTAGAATTCGTTCGTGTTGGAAGTATAGCCCGCGTCCAATTTAGTGGGTCATTAGAAGTTGGTTCAAGCAAGGATATACAAGTGATAGAATGGATCTGTATGGAGCGGCTTGGTACATAGTAGTCGTGGCTCGTGGGATCACAGTCCGATGGGTAAAAGAGAAATTCGGATGAGTTTCACCACGGAATATATTATCGAGCGGCGATATATCGTGTCAGATTCGTTACCTCTTCCTCACCGTGGCCCGTTGGAACAACTGGTATGACGTTTGCCTGATGATGTAACTCTCCGGGTTTCAATTCTCGGTAGTGGATGCGCACTGCTGATCAGTCCCAAATATAGGACGAGACGGCCGTCCAGTGCTTTCTGCATTCTGTTGAGGTTTCTTCTAGACTCGATGAATTACTTAATTATAATTATCTCAAATCCTCCGAATTTCTTTCACACACACACACACACACACACACACACACACACACACACACACACACATATATATATATATATATATATATATATATATATATACTAGCAGCATGGCCCGGCGTTGCCCGTGCTTGATTAAAAAATCGTACTTCATATACAGCAATCGCTATCACTTGACTTAAAATATTTTTGCCCTTCCTTGCCTTTAAAGGAGTGCCCTTTGCCGTGCTGATGTTGCTACATGCCTTACTTCTTGCCTATCTCACACGGCGAATTTTTTCTAAGCTTTATACTAAACATTAAATCTGTTACGAAAAAAGAACTAAACAAAATGAACACAAAACGATCAGCTTTAAAAAGGACTCGTAACTGGAAAAACCGAATGAAAAAAGAATGTTAACAATAAATACTTTTTCACACCCAACCCAGGTCTCTGGAATCAGAATCAACGTTGAGTTTAAGCAAGCGAATGTGCCAATTGGAGTAAAGTGCCATGCATTATACATACATTATATATACTTATCCATACTAATATATATATATATATATATATATATATATATATATATATATATTACGCAAATCATTCATACGAAAAGCAGATAATGAAGTTAATGATATGGCAAGAATCACTCTCGCAAACAATTTTTAATAATAAAATACATCAACCTCGTATCCGTTACTGAATGGTATGATCCTTGTTTATAAATTCCGGTTTTATCAGGTCTTTTTTTTACTACTAGCTTAGCTTTCAATCGTTTCATACGATCATCTTCAGTTAGGGAAATTTGTAAGTTTTTTACATCCAGGTAATAACAGGACACCAAAAGATTAAGTGTATTTCCGAAAGTGGTGTTTTTTTAGAAATGTGATATTGTTAACTGTAAGAATACTTTTGGAGCGTGCAGTCACCATGCTGAGGTTGAATTTTTTTTTTTTTAATTTTAAAATTGTGCGTTCTTGTACTAATACTGTAATGTGAGAATTCTTTTGTACAAGT
>OZ038490.1:98875832-98925832 GCA_964036315.1 Acanthosepion esculentum | reverse complement strand
TAACGCCATTATTAACAGACCTCTCATTTCAGCTAAATACCTGAAGATGATCTGTGGGTACCAAACCGAAATGTTTCGATAACAGCTGGAATTGCCAGAATTATTTGAACAAATTAAAATATATTGTTAATTCCTCATCTCAAAAATGAAATACAAAATAAATTAACCATCATATACCGAAAATCAACTCTAGACATATTTGTTCAAAATAAAGAGAGATATAATTTTTTTTCTGAAATCATTTATTCAGAATTGAAATTATCGTTAAAATTTCGATCTTACCTCACACATTCTTGAAAATTGTAGATGGCAGAGAAGGAAGAAATCAGAAGATTGTTTTACAGTCTATCCAAGAAGAAAGAAAGCTGTTAGAATAGAAGTGGGTGTTGCCCTCAAGCTATTTCAACATATTGTATTACCTCGTCACCCAAATCGCTAAGTTGAAAAAGGGAAAAGTAAATAAAATTAAAAAAATACAAAGCTATCACTAAAGACAACAAATTAAATGGACGGGATCTTATTTAAAAAAAAAAAACAGACAGAGGATGAAAATTCTAAAATATTGAAAGATATTTGGAAATAATATTTCTATTTAGATAAGGATATTTACTGACATATTTTTTAGCTTTATTATTATTATATTGGAAGAAAAAGAGGACGCTTTATTTTCTATGATATATATATATTTTTATTATGTACATGAATATAACTTCTTATTCTAGTCATTCTCTGGTCACTTTAGAAAAACTTTGAAGAATTTTTCGGAAGAAGAGAAATGACTTATGAGATACCTGTCTGTTTTAGGTGTCCATCAACTTCAAAATTGCTAAAGAATACTTGGGACTAAGGTCTTAAATCTCAGGCAATATCAGAGCCTTTGTACTCAGTTTTATTATTTTTATGAATGGGATTATTTAATATAAAATGTGGAAACAACGACCTTCACTGAATTTGCAATTATTATTAAATATAAGATAGCTTCAACAAACAAAGAGAAACTTAATATGCACATTAGAGAAAAGTTCAATAATTGATAAGAAACCAACAGAATCCGTATTGGAAGTACTCATGACTAGACCGATGTTATCAGAAAGACACTATACTCATTTATAGCATAGTTTAATGAAAAGAGAAACCAGTTTGATCCATAATCACATGATCGTATTTGTACAAGCCATGTCTCTACAGGAAACAGACGATTAGGACTCTCCACAATTTTGTATTATTTGTAGCTCTAAACAATATTTGTCTTTTGACAAATCTACCAGGTTCTCTTCTAATATTCATTTGTAAAATCTCGTTAGCCGATATAGTACATATTTCTATCTGCCCATTTTGCATGCAATGTCTTTTGAGTATGAAATTTTCCAAGCCCTATTCATTCATTAAGAGTACCAGTAATTTCAATTTCTCTTTCTGATTCTAAATACTTTTTTCCTTCCAATTTCTCGAAGAAATTTTTCGTCCAAATTGTTCCCAGCATACGTCTGTAGAGACGCATCACTATTGTTTCATCTCTTCACCCCCACCCCCGCATTCACTGTCATAAAGGAAGATGTCTTTCCGAAATGAAGAGGATCAATACAAAAGTTTGAAAATAAGCTTCAAAATCTCAACCTAAACGAAATATCCAAAGGAAAGCGTTGCTTTGTTTTCTCGGACTGAAATGTGATTTTAAAAAAAAAGGCCCTGAAATTGGGGAACATCCGTAAAGTCTTAGACACGCTTGGTTCATTTGAACGATGCATAAAAGTAGAAAAAATATCCTTTTTTTTCTTCGATAAGCAGAGGCACCGGTGATATTGCTGTTTGACAATGCCCGTCTTCTTCGTGCAAGTAGCATGCAACAAACGATTACGGATCTCTAATGGCAGTAACAAAAGGATCCTTCACATATGGCGGATTCTCCAGGACTGTCATCTCAGATTATAAATTGATTCAATCCATGCACATAAATTTGTCGTGCCAGACATTTCATTTTTTTAATTACTGCCAAAACAAATCAGAATATTTCCTAAGTACACAGTGCAAGTTGTAATGTGGCAAAAACATGTAAACAGATAAACTTTTTATCAGAATAATAAAGATAGAAATTTAATAAATAGAATTAATACTTAAAGAATTAAGAAACAGTTGTATCAATTCTCTGAGATCACATCAGCTTAAGAACATACAGAGTGGTTCTCTTTTCCCCTCAACAGCAATCGTCTTCTAAGCTCTGAAAGTATAAATCTGAGGAAGAAATATATCGGTCCACAGTCGTGTATGTCGAATGAAGATATCAATACCGAATCATTTTAAACCTCCCCAGGCGAACGACAAGGAAGGAATGGATCTGCTAATATAAAACCGCATTCTTGTTTTTCCTTCCTGGGGCCAATGTACTGCCGTATAAATATTTGGGATAAGAATGATCTTGAACAATATTTAAACATCCTCTACCCGCCTCTTCAAAGCAATATAACTCAGGTTAAACATTTCCGAAACAAACTATGATCTAGAACTGGAAGGAAAGCAACGATAGCACACACTCTGAATCAGTTATGTGATACACGTTTAGCCGATCATGTATCTTTCGATACATGACTGACGAGGCAGTTTTCTTCCTACAGTAGGTTGCCATTTTTTTTCTGCAGTTGAAGGAGGGAGGCACGGTAGAGTAATGGATAGCGGCTCGGATTGAGGAATCGGAGATCCGAGTTGGAATTCCAGTCGAATCTATTACATTCACTTACGTGCTAATACCCTTTGGAAAAGGTATGAATCCTCTTCTTCTCCCCCAGCTATGGGTAAATAGCAGGATATATCGGGATCTATAGCAAAAAGAAATGGCAACCTTCTGCGGAAAAATCTGCCTCGTCAGTCATGTATCGAAAGATATATTATCGCCTAACTCACTCACTGACTGACACTGAATACATCATAACATTCCAGGATGAGGAATTAATTGCAAAAAATTCAAATACCTCGATGTATGGATCAATTATAACAAATTCAGTATGAGAAATAAGGAAATTAAATATAGGGTAGGCTTCGGAAATTGTTACAAAGGCAAGGCATTAATCTAAGAGCAAGCAGTCGTGTTATTAACCAGCCTCGCCAGATCGAGACTTTCATATAGTTATCATGTCTAAACTGTCAGTTGGAAATAAATGCATTCTCAGATCAATGTTTAAAAATACCTTCGAGGAAATGAATACTGTAGGTCTTAGCGAGGATCCCTCTACTTCGACCCGCGTCTACTGGCTCTACATAATCAAAACGACTTGTAGCAAATAGCAGAAACTGCGTCATTTGAAGACTTTTATTTTGGTTTGGTTTATTTTGTTTTACGGCATATCAACCTCAATGGGTTATTTAATGCCGACAAAATTTTTATTGCTGGTAATGTGTTTTTCTTCAAAAATCTATTTCTGGGAATATTTTTCCTTGAAGAAATCTATAGCTGGTCATATTTATTCAAAGAATGTATAGCTGTTTGTATTTCTGGTATTTTTTTTAAGTATTGCTGATAATAATTTTTCCTTCAAAAATTATTGCTGGTAATAATTTTTTTTATTACAAAGTCTTTCTGGTATTAAAACCGATTTTTTACACAAGTTTGGGTGTGAACTATTTGCCCATAGCTGGGACCCTAACAGGTGCTACCACCCCGGGTCAGGGTGAACCTGGAAACACCAGCAATTAAGAGGTGGTTCCACACTCCTCAAAACCTCCTGATCATAGGCCTTGCTGGTGGACGTAGTTTATCGTCTTACCCAGGACGAGAAGACTACAATGAATACCGTATATAAATGAACGTGAAAATAATGATATAATCAAGAGAAACTTATTTACCTAAAAACATTTTTAAAGAGAATTATTTTAGAAATTTCAACCGACAGGAGCACTGGACGTTTGATCAATGAACACTGATTGTTTCCTTATAAGGAAACAGCTAATATTGAAATTATCATTACCGCTGATCCGTTTAAACAGTTTAAAATGTGTTATGGTATCATGAAGAAAAAACAGCCTTAGATGCCAAAATTACGGAAATGAAAAAAAAACATAGCTTTGTAGGTTAGCACATCAAATTATCCCATCATTCAATCAAAATTCCGCATCATATCCTTTATTTAAATAGTTTCATTCAACTTGCAACTGGTGATTGATATAATGTCAACGAATGTCCCAGACGAAGTGTAATGCATTATATAATAGATTGATTCTTCCTGTCCAGATTTTTCGCTTCTTTTTTTTAAAAAAGATTTACTCTTTGTCCACATTGTCCTCGAACATCTCCGGGAATTTAGGACATTTCATTTGATCCACATTCTTATCTAGCCGAACTTCGCTTATCTGTCACGTCCGGCTTCTCCCTCTGAGGAGTTATACAATCTAGAGAGGTAAAACTCATAATGAAAACAGAAAGACTTCCACGGTGATGGAATGAATAAATTCTACAGCTATTCTGCAATACCTGATGAGAGAAATTTGCAACACAGAAAAGAAAAGAAACATTGGAATGTTACGTAATATTAAAAATCCGAAATCAGCACTGGGTGAAATAAATAGCGCACAAGATAAAGATTTTATACCGATGATGACAACCAGAGACGATTATGATATTGACACAGACATCGAGTAAATTAAATATATAATAATAACGAAATACGAACAGATATTTCTAGACATCTCATCATAGCGATTTTAAAGAGTCTAGGAAAATATGAATGCGATCCTCATCGGATAATAAGCTTGGGAATCTACATAATGAAACATATATTTAGGAATATGAGTTATAAAATTATTCGAATCAGAATTTGACCAGAAATGGGACGCAAGACAGTGTGTCTTCCATCAAGACGCTAGAACATCAAATATTCTTTTCACTATTAAAATGCTCTCATAGGCAATAATACACATACAGAATAATCTATAAGTATATTTAAGAGACTTTTTATAAGTATTTGATAAATTACTACAAGGAACTGAAAATCTAGATCTATAGATAATCAGAAAAAAGCAGTAACTTCTGTTGAGAGAAAAGGGTTTGTATGCTGAAATAGTATGATCAGAGTGTATTTTTTCATCGGATATAATTAACCTGTACTGGGAGATCATTTTAAGGACCTAATGCTATAAAACATTTATTGTATTATTATTAATTATTTAAGAGGTAAACATTAAACAATAACAATTTGCTGCTGTTGGCTATTTTATAATGACAACTGACAAAAATCTGAGAATAGTTATTTGTGGAATGCAAGAAAAAAAAACTAACAATCAATGATAAGACAGAATAAGTGGTTTTGAATTACGGGAATGGGAAATCTGGCAGCGACTCCAAAGAATAATTACTACCAAGGAAACAGGTGGAAAGGAAATCCAATGACTCATATAGGAATAATAAAAAATAATTTCAGAAACTGAAAGAAATATTTAAAAAAAATGGAAAAAATGTTTTCACGTAGAAAAAAAGAATAACAGACTACTCTATAATATTTAATTTCTTAAATGACCAAGAACACTGGTCAGTTTAGTTCTATATGAAAAGGTTTCTAAGGACTGCGATGTTGATCTAACAACCAAAACATACTTAACAATAAACATAATAAAAACTACTCATGAGAAAAAATAGTAAGATTAAGTGGAATATAAACTACAGTGTAACACGGATATAAGATACCCGGATATAAGATAAACTCGGATATAAGAGAGATTGTCTCTGGTCCCAAATTAGAGCCTGTGTTAATTTATATATAAATTAGACCAAACCCGTATATAAGATAAACCCGGATATAAGAGACTTCTTATCCGGTCCCGACAACTCTCTTATATCCGGGTTACACTGTACTAGGAAAATACTGCTAACAATCAGAAACAGTTAACTTTATTTTTTCTTTTGGAGGCCCAAGAACAAAGAGGATTTAGGAATTTACCATTCACCGGGCAAAAGAAGCAGGAAAAATATTAAAGTAACAAACTTGTCAAATTAGATTGCAAAAAAGAACCAAAACAAAATACAGTGTAACCCGGATATAAGAGAGTTGTCGGGACCGGAGAATACATCTCTTATATCCGGGTTTCTCTTATATCCGGGTTTGGTCTAATTTATATACATTAACACAGGTTCTAATTTGGGATCAGAGAAAATCTCTCGTATATCCGGGTTTATCTTATATCCGGGCCTCTTATATCCGGCTTACACTGTATATATAAGGATGATAAAACAAAACGTGGTATAAGAAGTAACAAAAGAAGACGTTGTGGAGAGCCATAATCGTTCGTCTGTGATTAGAGAAAAGTGTATATCTAGTAATATTATAATGTCTGATTCAGGGGCTGAACACATAACAATCTGGCTAGCCATAAGATTATTACCAATGCTTTTATAATTCCTTGAGGACACTCCAGAAATATATTTCTGTAACCCGATATTTGAGGTGCGCTTTTCTCTTGAGCAGGAGCTAAGAAATATATAGAAAAGAAAAAAAAAACAATGTCGTTCCTATTTAGTTTGATAATCATGGTCCAAGTTCCTCTTGAAAGAATCACCCTCTTCAGCAAAGCTTGCTTTTATGGTTCTATCTTTATTTTTTTAATATTGGTACAAAATCTTTCCGAAAGTCTGCAGCTGTTATTTGCTACCAAAACAGAAGTTTTACCAAAACAAGATATCTGAGATAAAAAAAGGCTGACAGCGATTGGCGCTAAAAAAAGATGAAATATATACCTAGAAGATATAAATTTGCGTTATTAATTTATAGACATAACGAAGAAAGGCGCGGGTTTATATAGTGAAGAAATAATCATTAAGCAGAATATACGCTTACGATATATCTTAATAGTTTTAAGACGAGGATATGGAAATCGCTTTCACTACAAATTATAAAATATTTTACGAATATATCGTTCTCAGTGCAATGTCTTTTATGAATATATTTCTCAATATTTTAAACTATATCAAGCATTACGAATCTATTTGTTTGTACAATTTAGAGTACATGATGTCTTAAGGATCTTTGTCTAACATTTTAAATGTAAATATGTATTTCGAAGCTATGTTTTTAAGATTTAGAGTCGATAATGTTTTATGAATCTTTCTCCTACGTATTAAGCTTTATGGTGCATTATGAAACTATTCCTGTGTTCAAATGAAAGCATATATATTTTATGAATGTTTCTCCTACGTTTTAAACTATAGATTTTCCCGAAGGTACCTTCCTCTACGATTTAAAGCAAATGATGTATTAAGCTTTATGGTGCATTATAAAGCTAAATATTTTGTACAAATGAAAGCACATATATTTTTATGAAACTTTCTTCTACGTTTTAAACTATAGAAATTTTTCCGAACCTACTTTTCTTTATGATTTAGAGAAAATAATGTTTTATATATCATTTGAAAAGTTTTAGGCTATGTAATATATTACGAAGCTCTCTTTCTCTAAGATTTAGAGATTAATATTTTTTTAATAAATTTCTGTCTATGCTTGGATAACAGATGTTTTGCAAATATATCTTGTATTACGATACAGAATATAAAATGATTTGAATAACTTTCTCTCACGTTTTAAACTGTATGATATTTTACGAATTAAACTTTGTATGGATTAAGGTATATATATATATATATATATATATATATATATATATATATATATATATATATATATATACATATATATATATATATATATATATATATATTAATGCATGTTTCATTAAATAATATAGACAAATTTAGTCTATTTATTTTAAGTAAGTTCCTTTCATATTGTCTGATAAGCTTAATCACATTATTGTTGAAAGACCAAAGGAACACGTCATATTGATACATGTTTAAGTCCAATCTAAGCTTTCGGCTTACATAAGCCATTATCGAAGATGACAATTTCAATAAATCAAACAACACACAGACGAAATACAATAATAGTCCGCCCCTGCTGTTTGAATGAGCTCCAAGTAACGACAAATTCGTATTTACGAGACAAGGAAGCGAAAATCGCGTCTGAAATCTGCACCCGGCAGACAAAAAGACATTTGATAGGATTTAAGAATAGGAATTACGAAAATATTAAATAACGATTGGCAATCACTATGAAAATATTTACAGTAAAGTACCCGGAAGCTACAACATGGCAGTGGTTAAATGACTGTAGTAGAAAAGTGAGTATATATATATATATATATATATATATATATATATATAAATATATATCTGTAGTTTACTGCTACCTGCAAGCAGATATTTCTTTTCTTCTGATGATAGCAATGTTTGCCGAAAGTAGTCGAGGAATATAACTGAAATAATAATAAAAAAGAAACAATATTAATACACAACCCAGTTTGTCTGAAGAATTTAATTTTTTAATATTTTTTATTGTTCAATATATATATATATATATAAATATACATATATATATAAATATACATATATATATATATATATATATATATATATATATATATATATATAGATAGATAGGTTCGTGAGCGTGTGTACGAGTGTGTACAATTACAAAAAAGTTAATCTACAAAACTCTACAAAAAGCTGCTTAATATAATATCAATCAGCATTATCATATATATATATATATATATATATATATATATATATATATATATATATATATATATAAAGCGAGAAAGAAAAGTGAGAGATATATTTAGTATGTTTTTAATGGAAGAAGGCGTATTATTAGATATACAACTGTTAGCGTTATAGACATTTTGAGCTTAACTTAAAACCACATGGTCCCGTTTAACTATGATTCACTGTGCAGTTTCAATTCCTGTACCTACATCGCACACATACACGCACAAAATTATATATATATATATATAGTGTATGAAAAGCACTTTTGCAAAATGTGTAAGATGCTTGCTGACAACAAAACAATGTAAAATGGCCGTATAACCAATGTTCAAAAGGCCATCATTTTATCTCAACACTGCAACTTCCTTCTACACGCGCTATATATATATATATATATATATATATATATATATATGTCATTCACAGACAGTACTGTTTCGCTGTATCACAGCTCCTCAGTGCGACTAGGCATCCGAATGCCTCAAGCCAGGATTGAAACACAACTAATTTGGTGTCAGCCAGAGCTATCTTCACTCGGTAGAGTTACACAACTAAATCAATCATATTGTTTTTACAAATGTAAACAAATGCCAATCAGCTAATGTGCTCCATTCATTTTACTGAAGAGCTTTGCATTAGTGCAGGTGGCTGTTGTTTACAGAATTAGCTTATCACTCAACAGTACTCAATTGAAATGTATTTTCAAGAGATCTATGTATGAAGAAATATAGTCTTAAGATGTTCTATATTTATGGGATAAAGTGCTCAATATCAGAGATAGAGCGTGTGTAGATGTAAAAGTGAACATAGAAGTCAACACTCTGTTTTATGCTAGATGCAATCGTCAGGCCTCACGATGGCATCTAGCATGCAATTGACGTGGCCTGACGATCGTCAAACAAACTGATTATTTTTTTTTAAATGTTGGATTTATGTAGGCTGCGTGTTTTGGTGTTATTATCGAAGTGGGAGGGAAATCGTCATCGTGATGTCACTCATGCTAGCGCAAACATACATAAATGCCCGTACACACATTGAGGTACGCAGGCACACATACACAGGCGCTCGCCCACCGGTGCTCACACAAAATATGTATGTATATGTGTATTGTTATCTACATACATACGCATTTGATTTGATCAGACCATTTCTCTATTTTTCCACTGAATATTTCCTCGCACGCACCTATATAAGTGTGGTGGAGTCTGTGTAAAAACTGACGATCGCAAAAGCGTGAAACCCAGGGGCACAAACTCACATCAATCAAACCATGTTATCTCTGATCTTATATTGAGCGCTTTCTAATAAGTACCGCGCATAAAATATATAGATAATATTTATAATATACACACACACACACACACACACATATATACATATATATATACATACATATATATATATATATATATGTATGTATTTATATTTATATACACACACTTTTCACATATATATATATATATATATATATATATAATCAGTTTAAACGTAATTTTCAGCGGTTACTCATATTTGTGTAGACGCTCCGTTTATTTATTAAACACTATATTTATTTATTTTCGTCTACTCGCCTGAATATTCAAGTAAAACTTATTAAAGTAAATATTCCCTGTTCGACCGAATTTTAACCCATTTCTCCCGGGGAAAATTTTGCCGACCAAGCAAATACTTCTCGTCAACTATTACTAAAATTTCTTATCTGCTCAATTCTGTATCGAAGCGGTTCCAAAGCCGTTCCTAAAGAAGTAATTATTTCTAATTATTAATTCGACAGATTTTATCACTTTGAACATTATTTTTAGTGGATACATATATTTGAGTAGACATTCCGTTTATTTATTAAACATGGTATTTATTTCGTCTGCCAGCCTTCGTACTCTAGAAAACCTAGCAAAGAAAAGGTTTCCCTCCAGCAGCAGACCGGTAGACGAAAGTAAAGAGAGCGTCTGTATATTCGGGAAATGTTATTAAAGAAAAATATCCGGCAGGATTCGAGCATGTGTGCTTCTGGCCAGTGGGAAGTGTCGTTATATTCTATGTGCATTAGCCAGTTCCCACTGCCCAGGGGGACGCAGCTTCGAATTCTACCGGTGAGTGCATTTTTATCTTTAATAACATTTCACGAATATTCAGGTCATTAAACGAAGGAAAAAATATACTGTTTCATAAATAAACACAATGTCTACTCAAATATGATTATCCACTAAAAGTAACATTTGAATGTGTTAACATCTGTCGGAAATTCCATTACCTATATATATATATATATATATATATATATATATATATATAAGATTACGATACATATAATAATATTAATAAATTTGGATTTACATCAAGGAAATGCCCACTAGAACAAAATGATTTCATTGACTTAGCAAAAATAATCAATAATTTAGAAATAAGAAAATCCAACAATAATTTCCAAATAAGTGTTGAAAAATATTTTAAATCATAAACAACCCAAAAAATTGTTTATAAACGTAGATAAATTCAGGATAAATTTCTAAGAATGAAAACCATTAATTCCAATAAACTAGTCAACAAAGGTCTCACTAAAATTTACACAACTACTAATAACGAAACAGAAAGTGACATAAACAAAGATGCTAAAAACATAGCCACTAAATTAAAATTAAACAAAAGAATAAAATATTAGCCAAAGTAAAACAATTTATTAAATTAAAAGGCTATGGATACAACTTCACAACCCAACCAACAGGAACATTACTAAACTCGAAAAAAAGCAATACTGGGAAAAGAAGCAAAGAAAAATATGCTCAAAATTAAGAAGAACACTAAACTTTTTCAAATACTAAAGCAACAATCAATTTATTTGATAACATTAGCATCAAAGAAAACTGTTCCTTCACACAATTAGAAGTAAAAGATTTGAACCCATCTATTAATTAACATACTCTCGAAAAAGCATTACACTAAGCAAAACAATATATGACTATCGCCAATGAGGACTTAAATATAATTAAACACTGTGGCAAATAAATATTATACCACACTAAAAATATGGACAAAAAGAACCACAATAATAATAATAATAATAATAATAATAATAATAATGTAACAATAGCGCATAAGTAAGCGAACTCATAGGACTATACATAAGCAACAAATTAACAAATATTATTAACAAAACATATAGTCTATACAGGGACGACAGTCTATTAATCCTAAGAAGCTGCAGCGGCAGAACTACAGAAAAAATAGAAGAAATAATAAATATATTCAAAGCCCTGATATTTACAATAGATATAAAATTAAATAAAAACATTAAATTATGTAAATATAACATTGAACCTAAACAACGGAACCTCCAAACCATAGAGAAAACCAAACAACAGCCCAATATAGAAGAATAAATCACTGACCCCTCCATAACGTATTTAAACAAATACCCATATCTCCAAATAAAAGGATTTTAGTAACCTGAAAATCTTCAATGAACTTAAAATTACAACATAATGAATCAGCTCTAAGTAACAATGAATATTCAAACACTCTAGAATAAAAAAAGAAAATAATTCCAACAAAAATAACAGAAAAATAATTTTAATTTTGTTCACGCCCCCTACAACAATACAATAAAAATAAAAATAGGGAAAATATTATTGAAAATAATTTACAAACACTTCCCTAAAAACATCAATTTATCAAACATTATGAACGAACACACAATGAAAATTAGTTACAGCTGCATGAATGACATGGAAATGATAATAAGCAAAGACAATAAAAAATGCTCAACAAAATCAGGAACAATTGCAACAGCAATAACAATAACATGCAGCAAAATAACGTCATTAAATTTTACTCCAGACACAAAAAAATTGCTCGCTTAACAATAAATGTGTAATCAATAACATAATATACAATGCTATCTTAAATAATAACATTAATAAGGATGAAAAAAATTTACATTGGGGCCACACAAAAGGTTTTTTGTATATTTTTTAGAAATATATTATAAGTATTAAATGTCATGTTAAAGGAAAAATACGCAAACAATACAACCCTATCAAAATATATATGGAGCCCAAAAGAAAACATTATCCCTACGAAAATCAAATGAGAGATTTAAAAAAGAGCAGCCATCCATACAGTATTAAGAGCAATATTTTAAATTATGCTTAGAGGAAAAATTACCAATAATTAGTATTAAAATTAAATTAAATCCTTAAAGAAGAAAACTGAAAGAATGGTAAATGTAGGTATATAAATAAATATTTACTTTGCCATCTAAGTACTAACTAAAAATAAGCAAATAAATATAGATAAAAAAATATAAACTTTGAATAATAAATAAATGAAATAAAAATATAATACACATTTTAAATAAATAAAGGAAACAAATATAATATAAAAATAATTTATTAATAAACAAATAATCGGACAAATATTAAAGTGAACACATATATACGTGTGTGTAAATCTACTTGCTGATATATACACTACACACAAGAAAAAAGGGACAAAAACTACCCCTCCCCCATAATTAATATCTCAATATATAACACCAAGGCAATAAAATAAGCTACTAACTATTAAATATATACAGTTGCGGCGAAAATGTTCAGAACGGCATTGTTTTCGTCAGAAAAGTAGGTATAAATTTTTATCAAAGTTGTTTTATATTCTATAAATTTCACGATATTATTTGTTATTGTCTGAGATGTTGGTGTAATTTGAGAGGAAAATACAAAAGTTATGGATGATTTAGTGATTTACTGCAAAACCCATGGCGGCCAAAATGATCAGAACGGTTGCTTTCACTCCGTGTTTTAGTATATTTAACCGGCGAACTCTAATTTTTTTAATTTGTTTACGTGACGGTTCGTTTACTAAACATTAGTAAGAATATCTGCAGTGTACTTTGTTAATATAATGCCACTTACTCCGTTACTAATTCGTCAGCAGGTTATTAAGCTTCGAAAGAAGGATAATTTAAGTTTTGGATCTATTGCAAAGATTGTTAACAAGTCAAAAAGTGTTGTTCACTGTATTCTTAAGGTCTACGATGATTGTGGTAGGTGTGAAGGAAGAACGTCTAGAGGTAGGCCAAGAAAAACGACCAAGAGAGAAGATCGTGCCAGGGTAAAGTTAGTTAAAAAGGACAGATTTAAAACTGCTGCTGCTGTTTCTCGGGAAATGAGCATTGTAATGAAGAAAACTTTATCGCGAAAAACTGTGTCTCGTCGTTTAGTTGTACATGACCTACAAGCAAGAGCACCTGCAGTGAAGCCACTGATCAGCTCCAAGAATAAAAAGTGTCGTCTTACCTTTGCAATCGAACATGTGTTGTGGTCTCGAGAAAAATGGCAAACGGTGCATTTCAGTGCTGAATCTAAATGTTATTTGGCTCAGATGGGAAAAGGTACGTTCGTCGAAAAGTAGGTGAAAAACTGTCGCCTAAATGACTTAAGACTAGTGTTAAATTCGGTGGAGGAAGTGTCATGGTTTGGTGGATGATATCTGGAGATGGTATGGGCACTTTGGTGCGATTACATGGAAAGGTAAATTCAGGGTTTATAAACAACTTGTAAAAGATCATGTCTTGCCTGTGCTTAGAAATTCAACTAAGCGACCACCAATATTCATGGAGGACAATGCCCCATGTCACAAGGCTAAGGCGGTCATGAACTTCCTCAAGGCTGAAAAGGTTATTGTTATAGATTGGCCTGTTCAAATCCCAGATCTCAGTCCTATTGAAAATGTGTGGAATATTCTAGGAATACATTCGAAAGCCAGAAATCCTAAAACAACACAGCAATTATGGAATGCCCTTCAGGAAGAATGGAATAAGATCACCCAGCAAGAAATTGAAAATTTAATTTCCTCATGCAGTCGAAGTTATCAAAGTGTGATTGATGCTAAAGGGCTTCACACTAAATATTAAATAATTCCAGTATTCTCTTTCATTTTTTATTATTTTGTTATTTTTTCAACCGTTTTGATAATTTGGGCCGCCATGGGTTTTGCAGTAAATCACTAAATCATCCAGAACTTTTGTATTATCCTCTTAAATTACACCAAAATCCCAGACAATAACAAATAATATCGTATTTATTGTTTGTAATAGAATTATAGAATATAAAACAACTTTGATAAAAAGTTATACCTACTTTTCTGACGAAGACAATGCCGTTCTGAACATTTTGGTCGCGAATGTATATATGTGTATGTGTATAAAATTAATATTAAAAAAATTAAATTACTTCACATTTAAGCACTAGAATATTAATAACAAAGCACAGACATTAGTGTACATGTACCCGTGTACGCAAGTATATTTGTACATGTGCACGCATACGTATACATATATATAGAGAATAGTGGATATGCATAAGCGTATACAGACTTATGTCCATAAATTGTAACGATAATAAATTTAATTATTAATTTAATCTTATATATTTTATACTTATGACAACACCGAACCAAATTAAAAACGAAATAAGAACCCAGTGAATATATATAAATATATGTGCATATGTGTGTGTGTGTTTGTGTGTGCCCGTATGTATGTGTATGCATATGCATATATAATATTTTCCATAGAAAAAAAATCCCATAAATATGTTACAAGTCTGGAGTAGGGACAAACTCCGACTATATGAGCAACAACCGAAAAAAAAAGAGGACAAAAGCTTAAATGACCAAGTGTAAAGATAAACATACGAAGAAAAGGGTAAAAGGAACACGACACATCCCCGGGCAGAAAGGCGCACACAAGAACATAGAGAATACAGAAAAAAAAACTTACACCAGTGTCAAATGTCCATAAAAGAAAAGAAAAATTAAAAAATATAAGCAGCAAATTGCTATCACTTGAAGAGTGGACTGACACGTCCGTCTACGAATTTCTGATGTCGAGCTAAGTGACAATCTTTTACTCTCATTAATCATATATATATATATATATATATATATATATATATATATATATATATATATATATATATATATATATATATATATATATATATACCCAAGTTTAGGATTGGTATATACGGAATGAAATCCAATAACCAACAATCAATATTCTTTAAAGAGTGCTCAATACAGAGTAGAGCAGATATAATTATTTATTTGAATATTACAACATAAATATGTTATAAAATCACGACAAAAGTAGCCATTTTGTTTCAACACTTCTTGTGTCTTGTCAAGTGATGATATAGAATATAGAATAAATGGTCCATTTATTCTATATTCTATATTATCACTTGACAAGACACAAGAAGTGTTGAAACAAAATGGCTACTTTTGTCGTGATTTTATAACATATTTATGTTGTAATATTCAAATAAATAATTATATATATATATATATATTAGCAAGGTACAAGAGTAATTTCTTATTTAAATTTAAATAACAAAGCATGTCGGTGTAAATTTAATAACTAAAAACAACCGGTTTCGTCCCAGCTTATCAAGTTGTATTCAGGGAATTTAAAAGACAAACGTGTAAATTAATTTATAGGAAGACCACAGTGGGGGAGGGGAATATATATTTTCCAAGAGAACTACGGACCTATAATATTCAGACCCAGCAAACAATCCTTCTGTTTACAGAGAGAAAGCTTACGGTATCTGATATATAGGGACTCCAGGACCTTGAGATGAGATAAAGAGTGTGACCGAGACAAAACGGAGAAATGTTCCACACTAAAGTCTGTAACGCTGCACCTGTTATAAATAATATGTTGAGCGACAGATGACCCGGATGTATTAACCAGTTGACTATTTCTAGAGGCCCGATTCAAAATTCTGCGAAGTAAATACTATTTTATTCTGAAATCCAAACGCTGAGAAGTCCCCCCCTATGTAGTCGAGTCCACAACTACATTCATATTTGCAGATAACTGAGTTGACATGATGGGAGAGAAGGAGATCCTTGCGAATGAAAGAAAGAATAGTTCGCCTTGAAAATATACATCCGAGCAAACATTGGTCATCCTATAAATTCATTTACAGGTTTGTCTTTTTTAATTACTAGAATGAAACTTGATACGCTGGGACGAAACTGGTTGTTTTTAGTTATTAAATTTACACCAATATGCGTTGTAATTTAAATATCAGTAAGAAATTACGCTTGTTCCTAGCTATTATAAGATTTTGTACAAAAAAGAATCTATTTAAATATATATATATATGTGTGTAATTTTGCGTGTGTGTTTGCTTCTGTAGGTCTGTAATACACACTATATATATATACATATATATATATATATATATATATATATATATATATATATATATATATATATACATATATATATATATATATATATACACACACACACACACATATATATATATATATATATATATATACATACATATATATATATATATATATATATATATATATATACATACATATATATATATATATATACATACATATATATATATATATATATATATACATACATATATATATATATACATACATATATATATATATATATACATACATATATATATATATATATACATACATATATATATATATATATACATATATATATATATATATACATACATATATATATATATATATATACATATATATATATATACATACATATATATATATATATACATACATATATATATATATATACATACATATATATATATATATATACATACATATATATATATATATATATATACATACATATATATATATATATATATATATATATATATATATACATACATATATATATATATATATATATATATATATATATATCTATATATATATATATGCGTTTGTGTGTATGTGTGTGTATAATAATGCACTGTTTTTAAAACAATAAATTACAGCCTTTTTCTCACAGCATTGTCAATGACAGATTCTCTTCCTTTGAAAGACCGACATCGAAATTTATTTATTTTCCTCGCAGGAGCAGTTCCTCCCTGAGTAAGCACATATTTAACAGAAGGTCATTTTCGCATATTTATTTCGCTAACAAAAAAAAAGAACGGTTGTTCGTTGCTTATTTTTTCCCCTTTCATTGTCTATTTCATAGATTAAATCTTATTCAGCATAATATACAATGCTCTTCAATGAATGCATATTTTCTTAAAGTTAGTATACGCCCGGTTCTTGGAGTGAAGATTTGAAGCTCTCAGGGGATATTAATCACGCGAAACAAGCGAATCTTGACGTCGCTTGTATAAGAAAGCTCAGTGCAAGTACAATATTTATATAGATTATGAAAATCACATAATATTTATTCACCCAGTGAGAATCCATTTCTGCTGCATTATATTTTATCTAAACGAGATGATTAAATATTCCTTCATGGAAAGTATATTATTACACTTAGATGAGATTAATCCGAAGCAAGGCTCCAATAATTATTGCTTCTTTGTGCAAAATATATCACACTGGTTTAATCGAAGTGAACCAGTAGACGCCTTGAATATATACCTACCCATGCTTAGTCTGACAGGGAAAAAACAATAATGGTATTTGCCGTAATCGTTACTCATGTGCTTCAAAGAAATCTGGAGCCAGCGGAACAACGAAAAAGCCCTTCCAAAATCTAAAGAAAGAAAAACTAAAGGAAGAAAACAGTGATGGAATGCTACATTACATCCAACTACATACATTGGCTTACAAAAAGTCTGGGCCAACGAGATAAAATAATTTATACACATTTTACTTATTAAGTAATGAAGATTCATTAGCAGCAGTCTTTTATCAGTTGTGTCTCTGGACCTTGAGGATTTGAAATTAAGTTATTATACTTTGGTAGGTACCGTATAACAGAAGATATGCCGCTTTAAGCTGCTTCAGTTGAGAAAAGTCCATTTAAAACGATTAGGCCCATGAAAGATCTGCGATTATAAAGTTTTGCCACTGTTAACCTAGCTAGATGCAACCGTATGTTCTTTTCTAATAGTTCCTTTTGTAACACTTCTCACCTTTGAAAGTGTCTTCCAATTTATTGATTCCCTGGCACCTGCAATTTTCAAAAATTACAACGCTAATGGCTATTTTCTGCCTTATTGAATCCTTTCCTTTATCCTCACTAGCCTTCTCGATATCTATCACTTCCAGTAACGCTTTGCGTCTTAGTGGCATTATCGCCTTGCTAAGAAATGATTAAAACAAATATTCACATTTCGTGTAGTAAGCGTTCGATCCTATTAACGTGAAATTTAATATACTCTTTGCAAGTCATTGTATTTGTACATCAGCTTGTTTTTTTTTTCTTTTTAAAACTGAAACCATGTCTAAATATTTTTTTGCAGCAAAAATGAAGGTTGTGTATTTGAAAGGGAAGATAACTAACAGGTAGATAGCGAAGCGGCTTGAATTTTCCTAAAACTGTTCAAACCACCCAAAAGACTTACTATTGTAAGTATTTGATTTGAAAAGAAAACCGGAAGATTGTGAGCGTCTATCTGTAGGCAAGCCAAAATTAATAGGCAGACAATGTGAAGAGTGGAAGCAGCTTTAACCAAGAAGATTCAGTTGATACACTACGTTGACCATTAACAAAAACAACTTAATCATATGTATAACAGAAAAATACAATTATTAATCAAATACATCAGAATAGAAGATTGGTTAAAAGAACATCTAACGTAGGGTGCTGGAAAGTGCCAAAAACGAAGTTTATGAATGCTATATAAAATTATATTTTAATAAAACTGAATATATAAGACCAGTGGTAGAAAGAAACAATACACAGTGCCTCACAATGGCTTTAATCTGTGTGGGTGGACACGTACTGGTGTTGGGTTGTATCAAAAGCGATCTTCGAATAAAATTGGTTGATGAAAAACTAAACAGCGAAAATTATATTAGTTGACTATGATCTAATCTCCTGATAGACTGAGAAGATAAGGAATTATTTTCAGCCTGACTCTGCTCCTTGCTACAGATCACATTTCTTGTGCGTGAATATGTTCAAATTTTGAAAGACGAGCCAACACAAAGTCCTGATCTCATTATAATTGGATCATTGTGGTGGAAATTGAAGAAACAAGTTCACCAACGAAAACCACGCTATCTTTAAGATCTTTGGGATTAATGCCAAGAGGAAGCTTCACAATTAGAAAATCTAGAACTTGTTTTCATTCAGTGCCACATCAGATCAAGGAAGTTATTCGAGCCAAATACAACAAAACTATTTATTAACTCCATACGTTAACGTTTTGTGCTTTCTGTAAGAATAAAGATCACAGTTTTTAAAAAAATATATTTTAAATTCAAGAATAGAGCTGAAAGGTGAAATTTTCAATGGTAGACCAATATTTTGCAACAGATTTTTCTGCTTAAGTTATTTTAGTTTCCACCACAAAAAATTAAGAAAATTGTTTTTGCCCCATAAAACATAACGTCGGCTGAAAAAATCATACTTCTTATTAATCTCCATTTTGGGGTGCAATTAATAGAATTAATTTACCAAAGCTGACAAACTGTTTTGCACGCCAGTGTATATATCAGTAAATTCTGTAAAGTTTGAGGTGGTATAATGGTTAGCAAGCTTGTCTCGCTAGAACAATTACGACTGAGTAGTGAGTTCGATTCTCACTGGGTGACCCCCATAATCTCGGCCTTGTGTTTCATCTAAACTATTCTTGAAAAATCGCTATCATTGAATTCTTCAAGAGAAATCTTATGTAGAGGATGCCGTAGAATGAACATGTAAGCAATGATCAAGCTTTTGTAAATCTAGCAAACGATCACCTGAACTTAGAACCAGAGATAGTTGAAATTTCTGGGAAACATAATTAGGAAATAGGGCTTGGATTGGCCACTCCCAAGACCTTTTTCCAGGAAGTTAGATCAGGAGGAAACAGCGAGTAAACCTATTGAACTATTGTTTAAATTTTTTACGGATTATAAACGATTTATTTTTGAATTGTAAGAATACCTCAATTTTTTCGAGTAAATATTTTTAAAGAATTTTTTCAGAATAATAGTTTAATTATATTTTTCAGATACAAGTCATATTATTTAACCCCATATGTGGAGATAGGAAGTGGATCCATAATTTACAGGTTATCTACGCGTAAGTGAATATAAAGAACCCGATGGGAATTTGAACTCTGCTCTCTGATTTATCATCCCGAGTTGCTATCCACAACAAAAACAGTAAATAGTTTAACTAGGATGAGCGATAATAAAGCAAGAATTATTGCTTAGAGTTTCAAAAGATTGAAAATTTTGGAGAGCCATGAACGACTATGCCCAGAATGGATGCAGGTTTTAAAAAAGAAGAATTATTGAAAAATAAAATCCTGATTTGTTGAAGAAAATGAATTAAAATATCTTTCCAATGAAAGCATTAAATGGGCATTGTTGTGAGCTTGGTCTTGGTGTTGTTTTTCACTCAGTACCCCAAACCCATCACGAGCCGGGTGATTATTGTGATAGGAGTAATTCGATAGAAACTGGGAAGCCTTATTCAAGTGACAAATATGCGAGAAAAGATTGGGAAATGTAAGAACTGAAATTCTTGTGAATTCTTTTAGATGTATAACATTTGAAACTCGCATGGTCGATCAGATGACGACGAATAATTCAAAGAGAATGATATTCGCAATAGTATTATCGTTTATATCATAAGTCTAATCTGTTCTATAAGATCAAATTGGCAGATGATTTAAAAAGTGATCTACAATCTGTTGTTAACAATGGCAAGTTATAGCTTGTATATTAACGTCTCCACAACGAAACTGCTGTCTTGTGATCATCTTAGAGAACACTTGTTTACCATTCTTCTGTATGGCTGATGCTAACCACTAGTCAAGGGACTCATTGCGCCTTCACCTATTATTGTTTTTCGCTGACATAAAAATTGAAAGATTATATTATAATTGGTAGGTCTGCTGCTAATAGAATTGGTTCAGTGCGGCGTGCGAGGAAAAAATCCTCCCCCAGAAACTGACATATTTATAAATCTACTATTTGTCCATACATGGCATATTGCTGTCAATTTGGTTTTTATGGTGTATCTGCTATGGATTCAGAGACTCTTGATAAAATCCATGGAAGAATGCGTATTTTTATCCGCCTTGACCGGACATCTCGTCTTCAGTCACTTTCCCAGCACTTTAACATATGTTCCCAGTGACTTTTAAACTTTAAATTTTTCAGGTGAGCTTTTGTACCTATAGTTTATAAATTTAAGAGTCGTACTAGATTTGCGGCAAGGTTTCATTCATTGTACAGCTGAAATCGTTAGATATAACTGTAATTTCTATGCTAACAGTTTGTCTCTATCGCAATTCTCAATTGTGACCCTCTTTCGGGCTCTGTGTTTCAAGTAAACTTTGATCTTGAAATGTTTAAATGTGATATCAATTGTTATATATTTTTTAAAATCTGAATTCCTGGTCTTATATTGTTATCTCTTCACAATAATGTTTTTCTTTTTCTCATATTCTTTCACACGCAATAACTTTTTTCGTCTTGCTGATTTTATTGCCTTGCTTGGGAGAAAATGATTAAAGCGTAACTAACTAGTGATGAAGAATTTTTTCTCGGTTTTGTGATGAAGAATTTTTTCTCGGTTTTGTGATGAAGATCTTTCTGGTTTTGTGGATGATACTTTTTGTTGCAGAACACTGAATGTTTTCCGCATACCTATACTAAATTTTGCCCTTTTTGTCTTTTATTCAGTTCTAACGGCAGAAAGTTCAGCTTTGTTTTCTCTTTACTTTATGACATGTAAGATATTTTCACTTTGCGATTTCTTGCTTTCTTTTAAACTTTAATGATATATCTTCTTATACAGTCCATTATTATGGAGGGATAGGCATTGCATTAAATTTCACACCAAAGCAAAGAAGCGAAATGTCGGCTAGGACTGCGGTAGCCGGGGATGAGATCCCATATTCACCAGTCGTGTGCCCTAATGTTCCCGTTATGTGGAGTAATATACCCGTAGAGTTGTCTGCTCTTATATTCATTATACAAAAAAAGTATTTGCTTATTAATTAAATATGGTGGATAACAGATAATACTTTCTTTTGATGAGATTGTTCATCATTGACTGTACAGATATTGTGTTCTTCTACCAAAGATAAACACGTCAGGTGCAAGGGTTGCAGTGTATAAATTGTTGATTATCAAGTAATTAAGATAATTAAAATAGAATGATGCAATTGCTTATACGAGAAAGGCCTATTATTGAACAGCCATCTTGCAAGTTCTATTGTATTTGATAAATCTAACATTTAGATAAATCTGGTTGTGTGAAAGATATTGGTGTGGTTTCTTGTTAGTTTTAGCTTGAAAATAAAAACGCAAAATTCCGTATTTATTTTAGCAAATGGAAATCTATTATGCGTCATTTACGATCAGATAATATCAAAATGTGTTTATCCACAATGATAACAAGAATAATCTACATATTATTTTATAACTGCGTTTTTAACATTTTTTGTTTAGCGAATTTGAAACAAAATGGAATTTCCGACAAGACTCGAGTTCGCAAGATGAATTCAATCTAAGTATAAAGTCACAAACAAGCGATACGGTGTGAAATCGTCGTTTGCCGGCAAGAAATATCCGTGGTCTGTGGGAAATGCGTGCGCGCGTGCTTGTTTTCGATCAATGCGACATGAAATTTCTCATTCTAAATGAATTATTTCCAGGGCCCTTTGTTACACACATATATACGGTTTCTATTAATTCTCCTTCCCATATTTTAATTAGCGACATTCTTATTTCACTGATACCTTCTCGCTAAACACACACGTGACAGGATACCATGAAAATGCAGTCCTAACGAATTAAGTTGTCATAACAATATCATTTTAAATAATATTTTTTTGTGCTTTTTTTTTATCTCTTTGCTAAGTAAAGTAAGCTACACTAGCCGAGTCTAAATAAAAGCACCCCAAAATAATATATTTCTTCACCGTTATTTTAATGCTTCATTTCTTGTTTCAAATTTTGCTGACGTCATTTTTGTAATGGCAACAGTGCATTGTTTTCGAAATATCGGATGCATTAAAATTGAAAGCGCAGTATAAATTATTCTTGATCGGCAGAATTCAGTGTCCATTCTCCTTCTTTGTTTCTAGATAAATATATCTGGAAATGTTACCATCAGTTTACCATTATTAGATCTCCTGGGAATATGCGGTATTTTGGTACATGTTCGTAGGGATTGGAGAGAGATGAGTACTTGTGTTGAGTCTGTCAGTTGTTTTGAAATAATGGATTGTGAAACGAACTAGCTACGTGCGGGATAGTTAACTTTCCCTCTCTTCTTAACGCTTTTGTCATAAACAATGCATTTTATTTGATAAACAGACAAGACAATAAAGCCACTAAGATGCGAGTGGGTATTGAGTTTTAGAGAATAAATGAGAAAAATTACTATTAAGGAATGAGAACATTAAAAACAATTAAAAGACCGGAATATAACGATTGACATTGCAAGTAATTCTTTGGAGATCAAACTTGTCTGGAAAGGAGAAAGAAATCAATTCCACAAGTGGAAACTTTTTTTTTTAAAGCTTATCACCCCAAGCAAGGCTAGAAGCCACTAGCACGCAAGGGATTACAGAAGGTTTGGAGGAAGAGCAGATAGGAGTGGTAAAGGAGAGGATGTGGAGAAAGATAGTGGATCGATCAAGGCAAGGGGGTTACAGAAGATTTGGAGCGAGAGCAGATAGGAATGAAAGGTGAAAGGATGTGGAGAAGGGAAGTGGATAGATCAAGGCAGCTGGAGATGTCGATTGACATTACACTTAAATAGTTGGAAATTATATTTCTCAGGGAAACAGGAATAAGGAAGGGAGTTCCACAGGCGTGAGGTGCGAGATATGAAGCTATTGGAGTAGAAGAGACCTCTACATAATCTGCCAATTTTTTTTTGTTCCAATACAAAATGACGATCTGCTATAAAAGTCGATCCATTTAATTCCGTAAAATGTATCCTGTTAAATCACGTTCAACTACTGAAAGTGATAAAATATCAGGATTGCATAGGCATTTAGGGTGCATTGTTTTGAACTGAGTTATTTGATTCTTGACAAAAAATTTATACTAGAGTTATCTTAGATTAAGTACTTTATTGGTGGACACACAGACCAGAGATCCAAGGTTGGGCTGTTACGTGCATTGGCCTTCTCAATCATTTTCAACGCCTACTAATATTGGATGTTTATAGCAGAATCATAGCAAAGAATCCAAGCATTAGAAAAGAGATTCTGCAGAACCAGCAAAGGTTTTCTCTATGTAGACAACATCACAAATAAACCAGTGCCAGACCCCAACAGACAAAGATTAGGTCAATTGAAAAGACAAAAAAAGACGTTATAAACGTCAACAAGAAAATTTTTAATTAAATTGGTCATCCGACGAGAGCCAACAAGCTTCCCACTGATAGTGCATGGTATCACCTCGTACAAAAGAAAGTGCGTCAGACAGAGGGAAAACAGGCTGATAGCTTTACTGAACAAACAAGAAGGCCATCGAGAGACATTGGTACGCAACCGATAAATATGGAGGGTGTTGGTCAGCTGCGTTAGAGCCTGATGATGATAACGAAGATACTTAACTGAAGAAAATATACAGATGTCAATGCATTGGTATCAGGCTGATGAGAAGAGACTCCAAATCTAGCAGACTAGACAGTAAACAAAAGCAAGAGATAAGGGCAATTGAATGAAAAGTGACAAGACAAAATGCACGTTTTTCAGCAAAAACAACAGCGGTAATGAGTTATGTATTGGGAGCGCAAAAGAAAATAGTTGCGGTGATTTAACTCCATGATAAAAAGAACGCAAAATGGTGAAAGGTGGGTTAAAATCTCGAATGTTGTCTTTCAGAAATTAAATAGTATTATTAATGTAAATCTCAATCTATCAACAGATTCAATATAATCTTTCCTCCACATGTCAACTGAGAACGTTATCCCGAGAAGGTACAATAACCCACTCACATGGAGATAAGCATCAGTAGTCCTGATTTGGGAACGTTGTCTTAGGGGCGTTAAAATTAATGTCATTTCGTGCCCCAGAGGGTTGATCATTCTTGAGATTTTTTTTAAAAAGATTTTCACCCAAGGCAAGGCTGGAAGCCACTAGCAGGCAAGGGGTTACAGAGGATTTGGAGCGAGAGCAGATAGGAGTGATAGAGGAAAGGATGTGGTGAAGGACAGTAGATAGATCAAGGCAACTGGATTTGTCGATTGACGATACATTTGAATAGTTGGAGATTATAGTTGTTAGGGAAACAGAAATAAGGAATGGAGTTCCACAGGTGTGAGGTAGGTGATATGAAGTTATTGGAGTAGAAGAGACGTCTACATAATCTGCCAATTGAAGCGGCTGTATTACTTTATTTTGATTGAGCCGGAAAATAATTTTAGACTGTAAGAATTTCTGGGAGCTGATAGGAGAGAAGATAATAATTAATAAGTGATACAATTGTTACTAATTAATCCATAGCTAGACAGAAGAAGTAGTGTATTCATAACTTTCACAGGTGTATTTGTATGTAAGTGAATATAATGAACCACAGTGGATTTGAGACTCGATTCTCTGATTAGAAATAGAGCAAATACCCATTAAACCACCGGCACATCCAACCATTGTTTCAACGAGATATGGAGGCAAACCTATTTTTCTAGCTACTGTATAACAAATAAGCATATATTCAAAGGTGTTTGTGATGAAAACCTAAAGGTGTAATTAATATAATACGAGGATCATTCAATAAATAAGGTGAATTTTTCGGTATAAAGACTTCTAATACAGATAGAAGCTTACTTCTTTTTCAACGTAGTCTCCGAGCACTGTCACACACTTCTCCCATCTGTGCACAAGCTTCTGTATTCCCTCAGCGTAAAATTGTTAGACTGATGTTTAAGCCAGTCGCTCACAACACTTTTGACTTCATCGTCACTTTTAAAATTCGTGCCTCTCGTGAACGCTTTCAAGGGACCAAACAGGTGAAAGTCTGAAGGGACAAGGTCTGGGATGTAACGGGGATGAGGGAGCAGTTCCCAGCCCAGCTCGTTGATGGTCTGCACCGTTTGGCCTGCTGTGTGTGAGGCCTTGCGTTGTCATGGTACAAGATGACTCCTTCTGACTGATGACCCCTGCGTTTGTCCCAACAGATAAGCTCAAAGTCCTTGAAATGTCATCCACTATCAACCTTCTGTCAGACTAAATGAGGTCATTGACTGATTCGATCACCTCAGGAGACCTCAATTCTGTAGGCCTCCCAGGCCTGTCTTCATCCTCAACACTGCTCCGTCTTTCTTTAAACAATTTAGCCCACTTGTAAACATTTTTTGGCTGAAACATGTGGCACCATACACAGTTGACATTCTCCTATGAATTTCAACTGGTTTGCACCCTTCACCAACCAAAAACTTGATAACTGACCGCTGTTCAATTCTGGAGCATGCTTCTTGGTCGGCCATCTTTGTTAATCGCCAAAACTCTCAGTTTTTTTTTAATCTGCAAAAGAAATTAAATCCATGTGAAACAGAAGTAAAACAAAAAAAAGTCCTTATACCGAAAAACTCACCTTATTTATTTAATGACCCTCGTATATATACATGTGAATGTTTGTGTGTGTTTGTGTGTGCGTGTGTTTAGTGCAGTTCGTGCATATATAGATGAATATTTGACAAATAGAAAAATAATATTAAAATTAGACAATATTTTGCAGGTCACCGTGTAAAGAAATTCTGGACGCTGTTGTCATAAAAAAGAAGCAGATAGAATTGAATCAGTCTTTCACCATGGGGGACCGTATACTGATGTGAGTTTAAAAAACAAAAAAAAGAACGAAATTGTTACACAAACACACAGACACACACACATACAAATATTCAGTTTCATTGTTTATATATCGTCACCGTAAGTAAACTGAAATTGGTTCTCTCAAATATTCGAAATGTCTTTAACCCGTAAATATGGCATAACTTGAAACCTCTTTTATGAGCGTGTACTACAAGGGCTCCAAATGACCTTCGTCTGGTTTTGAATTCAGGGTAGTCTTTCTCCGAGACGCTTTGTCAACCAATGGTAATTATCACAGTTCAGACTATTACATAACGACGTAGTGTTAACTCTGTTGTATTCTACAGACAAATCATTATCGAGTACACGCACCAACACGCATATATATATATATATATATATATATATATATATATATATATATATATATATATATATATATATATATAGAGAGAGAGAGAGAGAGAGAGAGATAGGATCTGTCAAATATAACTTTTATTGAACAAAAATAAATTACAGCAGTTTAAATCCATAAGTATTTTCACATCTAAACAACATGATTTGTTATGAGTAACAAACTATTCAACATATTCTAAAATCTCCCTTTAATATTCAATACAATGATGAAACTTATCAGCAACACTGCTACAAACCATTTGAATAATTCTTACAGCCTTCTTCAGGTGGTTGGAATGTAAAACTGAACCCTTCATTTCGCTCACTGGGGTAGAGTGGGTTATCAGTTATCTCATGTTAATTTCACTCTGAAAGTTCCCCACTGCCTTAACCGGGTATTGAACTCAAACTCTTTTTCTTTGCGTGAGTTAAGGCAGTGGAGAACTTTCAGAGGGGAATTAATAGGAGATAACTGATAACTGGCATCCATTAAAAACATGGCACGTGGAACTATAACAGTCTACCCCAGTGAGCGAAATAAAGGGTTCAGGTGGACATTCTAACCACCTGAAGAAGGGCGGATATTAAAAGGGCCGAAACGTTCTAATAAATATGACAACAAAGATGAGGACAATAGTCCGAATAATGCAAATAATGTACATGATACCTCATCTCAGAAATATAGACAGATACCAAAAGTTGCGTGTTTTAATTCAGAATTGTTTTTAGTTTGAGACTGTAAACAAAATCTCTCAGTTCACCAAACAAGAAAAAGTTTTGTGTTGTTGTTAGGTCAAGTGATAGTGATGGCCATTTACTTGTTGCAAGTGTTAGATTCTCCTGAGCTCGGAATTAAGATTTAAGCATTCCCAAACACATAAGCCAGAGTTAATATTCAGCCATGTAAATCTAATGTAATTAATTTTTATTCAGTAAAAGGTAAGAAATAAAAAATGGTCTGACTTTTACCGCCTATATATATATATATATATATATATATATATATATATATATATATATATATATATATATATATATATATAATATAAAAGGCTCAACACTAATATTCCATGGTTATAATTTATTACTTTGGAATCATAATCACGATCCAATTCATCAGGCCTACAAATTCAAATATGCATACATACATACATACATACATACATACATATATATATATATATATATTGTGTGTGTGTGTGTGTGTGTGTGTGTGTGTGTGTGTGTGTGTGTGTGTGTGTGTGTGTGTGTGTGTGTGTGTTGCGAAAATCTGAACCGGGAAGAAATTCTTGAATATTTTGTTCAAAGCAATCGTTTTACATTACATTTATATACAAAAACACTGTTGCATAATCACACACACACATGCATACACACGTGCACGCACATACACAAATACTTGCATATATACTGTGTTTGTATATATATATATATATATATATATATATGAATAAATATTTGTGTATATTATATAACGATATTTTTATTTCCATGTAAGTCAATGTTCTGTCGTTTAAATAATTATATATTACCTTCTATAAATCAAGAAAGCAGTGTATTACTTCATTATTGATTTCTCAATGGAGAGAGAAAACACTCTAAAAAGATATGAATTTTCTTATTATAAAGAATACCTTTTGTTTACAAACGAAGAAATATTCCTCCCTCAAGCCTCAGTATAGACGCTGATTTAGCGTTTCTTTAATGAATCTTTAATATAATTTTATATCCTAGTAAATTTCACTCAACACACAAAAATTCTAAAACTAATTTACGTTTATATAACTGGGAAATTGTGTTCATGTTTAAATCAATTTTACACTCTGTTTCTCAAAATCTTTAAACACCTGTAGATGGCTATTCGAGAGTGAGCTGCTTAACAGCAAATAAACATCAATTAACTCTAAGATATTCACCCTCTATATACTACTCGTATGGACCAAAATAAAATAGCTCATTGCTCATGATATCGTCAAACTGGATACATAAATTAAAAATCAAGTTGATATCTCTATCTATAAAAGGCAGGGTGTGTGTGTGTGGGGGGGGCGTGTGCGACGGATGTGCACCAAACTTTACACGCACATTCTCCAAGTTAGTATAAAGGCCAATACCGACTTCACATTTCCCAGCTCCCATCGATAGTAGAAATAATCGATTTTTTCATTCTTCTACGGTAGTTTTCTTGTAGTTTGTGGCCATTTTCTACTAGCCAGAGTGAGAGCCTATAGCTGGCTACCACGAATACGCAGGAAGATTCTATTGGCCAGCATGAAAGCCAACAGCTGACTGACACGAATGTTATCTAGCATGCTAGCATGCAAAAAAATCGATAGCTGCATTCGTCACAAGTGGGAAAAATTTAAATCTGCATGGCACTTTACTCCAATTGGCTCATTCTCTTGTTTAAACTCAACGTTGATTCTGATTCCGCAGAACTGGATTGTGTGTGAAAAAATATTTGTTTTTAACATTCTTTTTTTTTGTTCGTTTTTTCCAGTTACGAGTCCTTTTTTAAAGCTGATCCTTTTGTGTTCATTTTCTTTAGTTCTTTTTCAGTAACAGATTTAATGTTTAGTATAGACCTTAGAAAAATTCGCAGTGTGAGATAGGCAAGAAGTAAGTTATGTAGCAACATCAGCACGGTAAAGGGCACTCCTTTAAAGGAAAGGAAGGGCAAAAATATTTTAAGTCAAGTGATAGCGATTGCTGTATGTGTCGTACGGTTTTTTAATCAAGCACGAGCAACGCCGGGACATGCTGCTAGTCTTCCAATAAAAATCTGTCAACAGATTTTACAAAGTTCAAAAACATAGACAAAGAACGTTCTAAATATTTTTATTTTTATTTTTTACCGTTCCAATATCTCCTTCCGCCTTGCTCAATGTCATCGAAATATCGCATATAAATTCCGACCAGGAATAGATAGCAGGCATGAAATAGTTATAGGAAATACCATTATTTAGTTCCAATCATGTCAGAAACAAACTATATCTAAGAAAACAATTCAACATCTATCCCATATATAATAGAAAATACTCGCCCGAACCCGCACTAATTTCGCCTACATTCGAAAAACTATATTAAAATGCTAATAGTAAACAGAGTGGGGAGTTGGTTGGGATATAACTGAAAAGCAATGACAAGAGAATACCTCACACAAATGAACGATAAATGCATTAAGATCAAACTGCTAACGACTCTCTGATCGAATTGGATAAACTAGATTTCTTTAAGAGTGGGAAATGTGGGGTTACTTGATTGATTATTTTTGTGGATCTTTCTCTATGTTTTAAAATATAATGAACAAATTTGATAGCACTAAGCAATTAAGTAAGTGATATCATTTCTCGTACGCTGATATGACAATATAACATATCTTTCACCATGTATTATTCTGTTTGTTTATTTTTTAGTAGTAAAAGAAAAACGCTCGAAAGGTCATTGTTAAAATTCTAATCATTATTGGCGTCTGTGATATGAATGAAAGAGAGAATGGTAGGAATCGATGATTATGAGGTTGATGCTGACAGCTAACAGTAGGTCAACAGCCAATATTCATCAGGAATTTTATGCGATGTATTATATGTAATTTGGTCTGTTGATTTCAATATTATAATCGAATATCTCCTATCAAGCAACGTTTCTCTGATGAGATGAAATGGGCATAAATTTTCCGATCAGCCGCTTCATCAACCGTAAAAATCTTATACAGGTTATTACTGATTGTATTTTATTATCAGTTGTGTGTATTATGTAATTGTATGAATAATTAAATTGTTTGATGGTTTAGTTAAGCATTTTTGACAAAATATCCTGTTATATAGAAATAATGTTTCACTGCCGACACTTGAGTTTGATTATAGATCGCCAGTGAGCAAACACAGGAATTCCTATTATTTAATTAAGTAGACCACGTGACCATAGAGGAAACGCATATATGGGAGGTAGCGTGTGTCTAATTGATCTGCCATTTCTATTCTATCCTCTGTTACTTTTCGAATCGCTATTTCTACTCTATCCTCTATCACTATACGGACCGCTATTCTCTATACTATTTCTCTATACGGATTACTATTCGAGTGAGTATTATCGAGCAAGTACTATTTGTGCGAGTGGTATTCAAAGCCGCCTGACACCAGTATTGTTCAACGGCGTTAATATAGTTCTATCTGCGATTACAAAGTATCTACAACAACGAGCATTACGAAAGTGACAATGATTATTCTTTGACATCCCAAAAGTATCAGCTGTCCGATACTCCTCACCCGTTCAGTTCGGTGTCCACTCATTATCATCGTATTCATCATCATTATCAAACTCTGTTCAAAATGGCAAGCCATTACAATAATTTCCCTGGTATATGTTGTCATACCTGTGGTTCATTTACCAATAAAGCTCATCAACCTGTCATCACAACTGAAATCAAGGTGATCTAACAATTTTACCCTGATGCCCTCTCGAAGCTCAAAATAAGAGTTGGTCGACACATATAACCTGCTCAGCTTGTTCTAATGGACTAAAATATTGGCTCAATAAATGGAAAAGACCAATGTCGTTTGCAGTATGAAGTAATGCAAATGATCAGTTGAAAGACTGTTAGTTCTGCACGGTTAACGTATGTGGGTTTAAATTTAAGACCGAGCATAAGATTTTGTAGCCTAACATAGAATCGGCAAGAAGATCAGAACTACACAATGATGATAACCTTCCTGTTCGAGTACCACCGGAGAAATTCTTTGAAGTCTCTGACGAAGAAATATTCGTGAGGAAACTATTAGTGATATGGAAATGAACCAAGTGGATGCGGTTTTTGTTCTTGAAAAAGAAAACGATCCGCAAAAATTTTCTCAAGGAGAGTTAAAAGATTTGGTTCGATACTTTATATTGCCATAGGTCAAGGCTGAGAGGTTAGCATCTTATCTCAAAGGAAACGATCATATTTGTGCCACTCATTTCAGAAAGAGAAATAAGCACTTGACTTCTTTCTTTTCTGTGGATGGACCTCTTTTTCTGTAATAACATTGATCAGTTATTACCGTGTTTGTACCAAAACCATGTTCTATCTGAATGACGCTTATTTATGGATTCAATTGAGAATTTTCAAGGCAGTACTCTGGCACAGCGGCAATAAGAAACCATCCATTCCCTTAGGACATTCAGTGCACATGATGGAGTGTTATCACAAAATACAGCTACTCTTGGATGCCATAAAATACTCTGGATAAAACTGGAATATATGTGGAGATTTACCGATGATTGGAATGTTGAGAGGAATTCAGTCAGAATTCACAAAATATTGCAATTTTTTATATATTTGGAACACTCTTGCAACTGACAAGCATTACATGAATTCACATTGACCCCAGCAAGAACCATATGAGGCGGAAATCTCTAACATCCGGATCAAGTTATTAGTAAAGCCAAAAACTGTTCTTCTTACTCCTCTTCACATTAGCATGGTCTCGTGAATCGATATGGGGATATACTTACCAGGAAGTGCTCAGAAAGGTTTGAATATGTCAATGCAATACACAAACATCGCCGAGCAAAAACTGAAGGTCCACAGATAAAAGAATTCATCAAGGACAATAACTTCATGAAAATACTGGATCAGATAGAACTTAAAGTCTGGGAATCCTTTAAGCGAATCTCTCAAGTTTTTCTAGGTAACAAGAGATCACAAGATTAGAGTAAGATACCTCCTAGAATCTTTTGTAGCAATAGGCTGTCTGGCATTACTGTAAATTCATTTCCTTGATGTACATCTGGACGTTTTTGCAAAAAAATTTGGGACAGTCTCTAATGCGCAAGCGCGTCACTTTCATCAGGACATAGCATCAAAGGAGCAACGATATTAAAGATTTGGGAATTAAGGAGGGCTAGCTGACTGCTGTTGGGTGTTATACAGGAGTGAACCTGTGAATAAGCACCATAGAATGTCTAAAGACCAGAGACAGATTATTATAGCTGTATTTTGCACACGATAGTTTTGGCTTTGTATAATGAATGACAATGAAAATGTAATGTCTTTATTTATTAACCTAAAAAATACATGAATTACGTACACAAACGTGAAAAATACAAGTATCACTAAAGTAAAAATGTAACTTGATCGAGAAAACCCGGCTTCAGATTATTAAACAGCATAAAAAAATTAACTTGGAAAAGGAATCTTTTAAATCTGATGTTTAAAAAAGTTCATTTTGTTAACCAGTGTCACAATTGGACCATTAATTGGGACACATTTTTCATTTTAGATTTGGAAATTGCTGGTTATTCTAAGATAGGAGAAGAGAATAATGTAAGACATCCAGTACAGATTTTATAGTCAATTAATTTTTAATTTTATTGCAGAAAACCTGCCAGATATTCCTTTGCTGAAATAATCTGTGAATATTGTATTGATTTTATTTGTTAAAAAGAATGAAAGTATTCCATATTATACTGGGTACTTACTGGTATTCCTTATGACAATAAGTGTTACAATAGATTTACTTTCTTTGGAATATGCGACAGAGATGAGCTACAAAGAATAATTTAAGATGTGAACTCTTAACATTACTTTTCCAATGCAGTAGGGCGAATGGAGAAAGCAATGTGAAAATATAATAGTAATTCAAATATTTAAAAAAACAAGAGAGAACCATATTTGCCTAGGTCACGAAGAGACGTGGCATTTACAAAGGTCACTGATGGTGGCTGGAGGCCTTCGTTGCCGAAAAAATTTAGCTGAGGATTTTATGAAAATGTCAATCAACATAACTGTGTATTATACCTACAGACGATAATGTGTATGGCATCATTCATATAAATACAGTAGTAAATACTGTATGGTTGTCTGTAGTTTTCGTCTCTAGCTATGCTGGTCAAACTCTCTGCTTCCGGGCAGAGAGATCCCCAGACGAGGATATGTCGAAGGGCAGAGTCTCGTCTCGGGAAACAGCTACACGACCCCGTTTTATATAGACTCCCCGGGTAATTTTTTGCCGAGCCTACTGGTCTGACTACCCTACATTAAATTCGAACTTGTGCCACATCTGACCGCATGGGGCAGTTCGTAGATATCCTGAAGTTGAAGATTTATTGTGGAATTCACTTGACTCAATTCAAGGTGATGACGCCTACTTCTACACGGTGCTGGCGAATCTTATACGTGTTATTTATGTCCTAAGTATTATCGTTCATTATAAACCTTCGTTTGATTATTCTGACCAGCAACCTTCCCTAGGTTACAACAATGACTTATACTTGAAACAAACAGCTTCCATAGAGATAGAAAATTAAATACACAAAAATAGATCGGAACGTAAGACAAGCATGTGTTTTTTCACCGGGCCTATTCAACCTCGTGAGAGAATTAGAATACCTATGGATTCATTATTTGCGGACACAATTCTAACGAGATAAAATATTCAGATGACACAGTGTTGAAAACTGATAAAGGAAGAACCCATGGGAACTGCAACAAAAGTTAATAAAATAAAACCAATCTAGGAGAATGAAAATAGTGTATTCCAAACTATGGAGAAACATGGTGAAATCACTTCATGATTTCCCCAGGAATGATAATAATTAATAGATTTTTAAAAAAAGCTAATAGATTATTGTGTTTGCTTAGGTCATGTAGAGATATGGACTTTACAAACCTCACTGGTGGGGGGTTGATGTTTGTGCTGCCAATCCCTGTTTACATTGAAAATATGCATTCAACGCTCTGCGTTTTGATTTTAACTTTGCCCAAGATTATACTATATTGAGAAAATGATCACAGATGTAATGAATAGTTTGGTTAAAGATTGTTTGTCCAAACATTACTGAGAATACTATTTTTAAGATACCACCTCGCAGTTTCTGGAAACGCAATAACAACATTGGAAGTAAAGTTGTTGCAGGAAGATGTGATGGCATGTTCTGTTAGTAAAACTCATTGTCAAAATGTTTCTCTCCTCCTTCCTGAATTAAGCAACTATGACCATTTGTTCTTTTATGTTAACCCACTTGATTCCGGGTGAGAACTTTGCTATTTTCTGTTAAAAGAATATCTACATACTTATCTCTCAGTTCAGTTGTTTTTTTTCTGAATGTTCCTGAAGCTATGATCTTCATCATAAAATGAGTGAATCTTTTCCTTATTGACGCATGGAAACTGCACACTTCCAACGAGTTCATCATGCCGAAAATAAATTGATTAGATCTTTCACTATCTAATTACATATAAAACGAAAGAAAAAAAATCAAACGTGCTAACATGCGTATAAGCTGGAAGCTGAGGTTTTGTTTCTTGTTTAAATATAGGAAATTAAAAGATTTCAGGAATTCTAGAGGGAAAGTAACTAGCTGAAATGAAGTTTCCTATATTCCTGATAGAATTAAACACCCTAGAACCAAATCGTAATCCTAAAATAAAGTTGACTTAGTAAAAGGAGCTAACGAAAATAGACGGAAATGTAAAGTATGAAAAACAAATTAAATGACCGCTTGAGATTTTTTTTTCAAACGATGCAAAGGGAAAGTGTAAAGATAATGGACCTCAGTAATGGCGTCTTCAGAAGAACCCTTAAGTACTCAATTATATTTTAAATAGGAGGGTAAATAACAGTGTGTGCAGGTGTTCCATTTTGCATTGTAAATATCTATATGAATTGGATACTCAGTGTTATCAGGGAAGCAGACTTGTACCAATTGTGTCTGAACGGTATTAATTTCTGTTGGAATACATGTTTGCGAAAAGAGAGATGCGCATTTCTAAGCAATCTATTACTTGATTTTAAATCGAAATATATATATATATATATATATATATATATATATATATATATATATATATATATAAGGCAGGATGTGTGTGTGTGTGTGTGTGTGTGTGTGTGTGTGTGTGTGTGTGCGCGCGCGCGCGTGTGTAACGAATGCACGGCCGAAATTTTCGACAGATTTGCACCAAGATTTACATGCACATGATCCAAATTAGTTGCAAGGACAAGACCGCCTTTGCATTTCCCAACACCCATCGATAGTAGAAATAATCAATTTTTTTCATTCTTCTACGGTAGTTTTCATGTAGTTTTCGGCCATTTTCTACTAGCCAGAGTGAGAGCCTATAGATGGCTGCCATGAATAGGCAGGAATATTCTATTGGCCAGCATGAGAGCCAACAGCTGACTGACACGAATGTTATCTAGCATGCAAAAAAAATCGATAGGTGCATTCCTCACAAGTGGGAAAAATTTAAATCTGCATGGCACTTTACTCCAATTGTCTCATTGGCTTGCTTAAACTCAACGTTGATTCTGATTCCGCAGAAGTGGGTTTGGTGTGAAAATGTATTTGTAGTTAACATTGTTTTTTCATTCGGTGTTTCCAGTTACGAGTCCTTTTTTAAAGATGATTGTTTTGTGTTCATTTTGTTTAGTTCTTTTTTCGTAACAGATTTAATGTTTAGTATAGAGCTTAGAAAGAATTCGCAGTGTGAGATAGGAAAGAAGTAAGGCATCTAGCAACATCAACACGGCAAAGGGCACTCCTTTAAAGACAAGGAAGGGCAAAAATATTTTAAGTCAAGTGATAGCGATTGCTGTATGAGTCGTACGATTTTTCAATCAAGCACGGCTAACGCCGGACCATGCTGCTAGTACATACACACACATATATATATATATATATATATATATATATATATATATATATATATATATATATATATATATATATATATATATATATATATAAATGACACAAGACTCTACAGGGACGACGGTCTCATAATCTCTAAGAATCTGTAACAAACAAAACACAGACAAAACTTGAAAAGCAATAATAAAGATTTTGAAAAATAACGGGTTCGACATAGATTTAAAAACTAACCTAAACGAAGTAGATTTTTTAGATGTTACCTTCAACCTAAGAAAAGGCACATACAAACCATACAGAAAACTCAATGATAAACCACTCTATATACACACATCTTCCAACCACCCGCCTTCTATAATCAATTAGATACCAAAGTCGATTAACCGCAGGCTTTCCGACAATTCCTTCAATGAATCTATATTTAACAAGGCTAAGAAAGAATCCGAAACAGCCCTAAAAGATAGCGGATTCCCAGCAACACTCACATACTCACCACAGAACACAAAAATGCCAACTGGAAAAGAAATATCATATGGTTCTACCCACCGTACAGCAAAAACGTAAAAACAAATGTTGGAAAAATATTCTTCAAAATTTTACACACATACTTTCCGGAATCAAGCACCTTACACAAAATATTCAACAAAAACAAATTAAAAATCAGATACAGTTGCACCGAGAACATGGCAAAAATAATAAAAAAGCACAACAGGAAAATTATCAACAAACCACACGAACAAATTATATTTTTGAGCAACTTCAGAATAAAGAACGAATGTCCCTTAAACGGTAATTGTTTACAAAACAACGTAATATACCAAGACACGATAAAATCACTAGATAATAAAGAAGAAGTATACATAGGAGTAACTAAAGAACCCTAGAAACAAAGAAATTATGTACACAAAACATCTTTCACAAATAATAAATATGCGAACAGCCAATGCTTTCTAACTATATCTGGGAAATTAAAAACAAAACGCACACCACACCAAAATTGTGGAAAATAAGAAAAAGTGCATCAGCCCACAACAACCAATCAAAAACTTGCAAAATTTGCTTGGAGGAAACAATAGCTATCATTACCTTCCCAGACCAAAATAAATTATTAAATTAAAGATCCGAGCTCATCTCAAAATTCAGACATGAAAACAAATTTTTACTACGTTACTTAAAAATCGAAAACGGAAAAAATAATTAAATACATAAATAAATAAAAAGACAATAAAAAAAGCAAAATAAATGAACCCAAACATATTACCAAATCACACCTGTTAGAATAGACGAAATAGAATAAAAAATAAGAAACAAAATCAATAAATAAAGTAAATAATAAACAAATTAGCAAACGATTATGTCAAAATATTAGTTAGACTATAAAAATCAAAACAAAAAATTCGGACGAAAAAAATAGCTATAACTTTTATATAAAGATAAAAAAATAAAAAATAAATAAATAATATACTACTTTACTTAAAAATCGAAAACCAAAAAGAGAAAATATACAGTGTAAGAAAAAAATAACAAGTAAAAGAATTTGACCTAAATACATCCAAATACAAAAATAAACTAACAACCGACACCGATAAACTAGCCGTTAGAAAAAAAACAAATAAAGATAATCAATCCAAATAAATACATGAAGTAATAAACAAATTAAAAACTGTTCCCGCCAAAATAATATTTAGTACAAACTACAACAATCAACCCCAAAATTGAACAAATATCTTTATCTTCCCAAACAAAAACAAAACTATTAAATAAGCTATATAAACAAATATTTACTACGTTAATAAAAACACCGATCAAAATAAAAATAAAATAATAATAGAAAATAAATTAATATATATGATAAGAAATAAAAATAAAAAATAAAATAAAAAATAAAAATATATAAAAAGTAGCAAAATAATTTAACCCAAATAAATAAATAAACAAATAAACGACTTCCGGTAAAATAACCACCAAAATAGACTACCCACAATGCACCACTGACCCGTATATATAAATAGTCGTGAAAAATAACAGCACTCGTGGCCTGACGAATGCATCTAGCATGAAACAGATTGTCGCCTCTAAGTTTTGACTTCTATGTTCACTTTTATATATATATATATATATATATATATATATATATATGTGTGTGTGTGTGTGTGTGTGTGTGTGTGTGTGTGTGTGTGTGTGTGTGGGTGTGGGTGTGCGATTATTATTGTTACCAAGAGAAAGAACCCATGATGCGAATGTTGCATAACCGCCTAATCCTTAGGAGGTCTTGGTTGACGGGATCGATTACCTAACGTTGTATCTTTTCTCACTCGTCTTCTCACAGCCGGGTGTCGAATTTTATTTGGAGTCCGGAGATGAAAGAGAACCTCAACAAAAGGGATTTAAAACTTATCTGTTTTATTAAACACGTGGCCATGTACATTTTTAACTAGCCACTGTGGCCGCACTATCACTCTCACTCGGGAACAGTTTCCATGCCCCAAAATAACACGTTTACAGTCTTCGACGTGTAAGTTCTCTCTCCCCGAAATCTCTTTCTATCGCTCTAACATCCCTACGCTAGTTTTAACCAATCAAAACGACTTCCTTTGTTTTGCCTACCATCTGACCGTAAAGGTCAGCCTCAGAAAGTCTGACACAAAATAAACTGTAACTAAAAAATAATAGTCTGAAACTATTATTTTATACGGACACCGAATCAAGCAAGTAGGAAAAGTAAAATATGCAGGATATGTTTTAACATAGCGCGGAAAATGTGATATCGAAGTCCGCTGTCACTATGGAATAACGAAAGTTTCCTTCCAAACGTTAAAACAAAAGAAATAAGAAACTGGAAATGTTTGTTAGAAACACAATTATTCCCAATTCTACTGGATTCTTGGTGGAATTCCTTGTGGCAATTTGTGTTACTGAAGATTTCTTTTTGTAATCATAAGCGGCAGAGACGAGCGACCATGTTTACACTGTAACAGCCGTAAAAAAAATGTTTCAATCAAGTATAAACACGCATGAGCAGAAGGTGTCAAACCTAAAAATATGTAATGGCGTAAGGGGGTATAATTTGATTTATCATTTACCGTATTTAACTAAGTTTACATTTTATTTTGTCTTCTGCAAGAGTAATCTATAATTTTTATCGATACAGTTAATTATATGAAAGAACATTAATATGAAACAAAAGAATTAAAGAAAAAATATTATTACTATGATCTATTTTGCATTCTAATGTTCTATTTTTAAGTTATTAACATGAGGCTTGTGTGTTTATTGATTTAGTAGAAATGACTTTAGAATAGATAAGGATGCATCGGCGAAGTTGAGACCCAGTTTCATTGCAATTTGTGATATAAAACAGGTTTCGAATCGTTTAGTTTTCTCACTGTATTTACCAGAGGCCCCCACTGGATTAGGGTGTGACACAAGGTCGGTTATTTAATGTGGGAAAACAGGGCATGAACACTTAGACAACTGGTTCACATTTATCCACCCCGCTGAGGCTGGATCGGGCATTAAGCTTGTCTTAACAGGGCTTAGTTGGTCAAGGCCATGGAACACATACTATAATAGTCTCTGGATGTCTAAAAAACATTTTTCTTAGCTGAAAAGTATGGAGCTCCCAGGGACGATCGAACTCACTCAAATCTAACGAGTCAAGTTTGTTAACCATTACACCACGTCGAAGTACTTTTAGATTAGATTTCTCTCATCTCATATAATCTTAATTAGTCTGTTAATATTATCTTCATCGACCTCTGCTGGTTTACAAGGCATCGTTGTTCGGAAATAAATCTTACTTTGGAAAGCATATTTGACGCATTCAATCATTAACATGAAATACATAAAGCTGTGTACAATAAACTGATAAAATTTAGAGAAAGCCGGAACTCAATTCATTTCAGATGGATTATTTATCAATAATTTGTTCATGTATTTTTTCTATGTAAAACCAGAATTCCTTTAATGACCGGATCCGTTCCAGAGATAGGGCTTCGAAACGAACTGTCGGCTGAGAAATTGTGGCAGCCATCTTCATTTAGCATTACTTTCACATTATTATCATTTTATCTAATTTATTTTTAAATGATTATACAAAAGGTTAAGTGCACAGAGTTCCTGTTATTTATACCAAACAAGTGAAACTTGTGTCCATTTATCAATTAGACAAAAAAAAATTAATTTTGATATTCGAAGAATTTTAGCAGATCACTTTCTGACGCGTAATGGAAACTTTCGATTTAAAAACAGGACAACTGATTGAATTGCTTGACATATATTATAGATTTAATGTTATGATAAAATCATTTATGAAACGGGAAAGAAGTAGAATAGTGTTTACCTCAAATAAAATAACTTTAGAGATAGCTATTAACCTTTCTGAAAACTTAATAAGCATTCCTTAAATCTTTATTTATATTATTTTAATGTGGACTATTAACCTGATCTGCGTTATTGTCACAATGTTTCGAACGTTGTAATGTCTTGCCTTCATCAGGGGTCTATTGATACGAATAGTTTTCAAGGATTTTCGGCCTGAACCATTTACATAATCTATGTGTTAGAAATTGAATTTATTATTTGTTGGATTTTGTTTGAAAAATCTATTATTAAAATAATGAATAAATGATATTTCTTTATAAATAAAGTTATTTATTTTAAAATATTTAAAAATAAAAAAGATAGCTCTCTGCACAGAAAAAAATATTTAAAAATTAATCTTTAACTAATTTTTAAAACACACTATAAAGATCGTCTGATTTGTCCCAATTTTACTGGAATTAAAAAAAGAAAGAACGCGGGAAAATAATATTAAAAATGTCCACTTCTTCCTCCCCTATCTGCTTTTTAGACATACGTCCCGATTATTCACATTTAGTATTGTACTACATCTTCCTTTACAACAGTATGGCTGTATATATTCATCACGAGAAATGAAAGTTAATTTTTTCATAGATCTCAGTTTTTATCTTGATTTCATGGGGATATTCACAAGCCGTATTGTCACAAGACAAATTTCGTAAAAGTTTTTTGCATTGAAGACAAAGGTAAAAGGTAACAATATCTCTGAGAAACAAATGAAAACTAATAAAAAGTCCAGAACAATCAATGTTCAAGGAAAAAGCATTTCCACGGATTTGAGAAGGAAGAATAATTCAACCAGAAAACAAATAATCCCAACGATAAGAGTAAGAGATCGTCGAATGACGGACTATAAATTTGAAGAATATTTCTTCGGTTCATCAAGATTGTTTATAGATTCACTTTTATTTATGGTAATCGGCTCTTATCGGAGCTAAGATATGCAAAGTTTTAGTATTTAACGCACCAAGTAATTGAAGATTTATAAAAACATTTTTAAATGTTCCAGATCTGGTTCTAATCAAATTTTCAAGCGAAAGTTATCAATTCTTTTTTAGTGGATGTGGAAGTATATATATATATATAGATATAATTTTCTTCATCTTAAAAACGAGATGTAACCTTCTCCCGACCAATAAGTTGTGCAATTCTTTTTAATGATTACTAAAATAAAGCTTTTATTTCAAACATAACAAACACCAAGACATTTACATTTATGTCTACTTTTAACGGACCATATTATTACATTGTTACTATCATGTCTGGAATGTAAGAAAACACATATTTCTAGAAAATATGCGTATATTGAGATTTCTTTATAACGTTTCCCGATATATGGTTAGGGATATCTCGTTTAGTTCTTATTCAGTACTGCACAGTTATTCCTTGACAGGTACATCCTTGTGTAAATAAATTTAGAATCCTTTCTTTTAACATACGTTCAGTTTTAGACCTACTGGAATGACAGGGTGTAATCGATTTCTATTTTATTCCTCAGATTAGGTCATTTGCAGTGGTGTGCAGTAATAGGAATCTATTTTCGGGGTGTATGATGAAATTTGTTTGGCCTTGAAAAATATTGTGTTACCCATGGTTGCATCAGAGTTTTTATTACGGGCGGAGACTACTGTCTCGACTGCCGATTAGTTGTCCTACGTCCATTGTCTGCGATGGGCGTTATTCCAAGGTTGCTTACTGTTAAGGGGTCTCCCCTTTTCACATAAATGGACTCACCCATGGTATACATATATACTACCAGTGAATACCCGAACAGTCAATGAGTCGAGACGGAACGACAGAAGAGTAGTAGAGTTGAGTAGTAGTAGTGTAAGTCACACACAGAAACGGCGGCAAGCGTCACAGTTAACGAGCACGTAGACTCAGTAAGTAGTCATCCGCGATACTTCAATACCAAGACTGTATATATATATATATATATATATATATATATATATATATATATATATGTATATATATATATATATATATATATATATATATTAGTGCTACTAACCGGCATTCCTGGATCTACTAACCCGTATTATCATTTTGTATTATTACATTAATACATTTATTTTCCTTATCCATTCCTGGAGTTTGTTATTCATTGATATCGCATTTATCCCGGAATCCACAACACTTACAAAATTTTGTAGCGTTACACGAACACACTAACAAGCATTACTGGTGAGCAAATGAAAATACTATAGATTGGCCCGGTAATTCTCCTGATTTATATCCAATCAAGTATCTGGTCAATCTCCAAGTAAAGACTTTGTGGAAAGGACATACGAAGTAATAACATGTGCACTGGGTTTTATTGGAAAAATACGAGACAAATACATATTAACGGAATTATTTCTTATGTTTCAATTAAAATGCACAAGGGTCATACATGTACACCGCCCATTCCAGAGACAGAATTCACAATTATTATCCCACTCAATTTACGATTCAACGCTTTAATTCATGAGAACAGTGATTCTCAGCCTGTTCTCTTTTTTAAATTCAGGGCACAATTGTAGAATAACTAAAACCGTAGGGTGCACTTTAAATTTTAATTGATGAAAAATTAGTCAGTAATTTGAAAATATTTGGCTTAGAATCCCCCAAAAGATTAGTAATGCAGTCTTTATTTAAAGGGATTTATAATGAATTTGCTATGTTTTTAGAATGGCCAATAATAATTACTGATTTAAATCCGTTAAGTAAGGCAAGAAGGAAATAATTATGCATTCTTTCTTAACGCTAGAACACTAACCATCAATTAAATTTACACCAATACTAACCATGAGTATATCATACCCGATTTTGAAAATATCAACAAAAAAAATTAAATATAAATCTTTATTTGAAATATTTTTACATGCAGGCACTTCAAAAGATGTACTTTGAGATAACATTAATAGGAACTGAAAAACATATTATTTAGGTAAGAAAATCAGGTACTGAAAATTGTAATTAAAAATAGGAAAATTTGCGCTGGTTTCTATATACCCATGGTTAATGTTCTAGTCTTAAAAATTAAGGAATTTAGTATCCAGTTAAATAAAATGTAAAATAACAAAGTGTTATAATTTTGGCCAAAATGTTGTAAACTAGGGAAGGTAACTGAATAAAATAACCACACGAAGATTGGTAATGAACGATAATACTTAGGACAAGAACAACACATATGAGATTCGCCAGCGGCGCGTAGAAGTAGTCAACTGTTAGAAGTGAGTCAAGTGAATTCCACAATGAATCTCCAGCTGCGGGATATCTACCAACCGTCCGACGCGGACATATGTGGCACAAGGCCGAATTTATTGTGAGACATCCTAGCCCGTATACTCGGCCAAAAATTCCCCGTGGACCCCGTATAAAACGAGGCCGGGTAGCTGTTTCCCAAGACAAGACTATGCCCTTTGACATAGCTTCTTCTGGGAATCCACTCTGATCGGAGGCAGCATAATAGGAGACGAATCACCGACTGCATGCTATCTACCAACTGTCCCACGCGGTCAGATGTGGCACAAGGCCGAATTTAATGTGGTCTGTCCGAGACCATAGGCTCGGCTAAAAACTCCACGTAGACCCTGTATAAAACGGGGTCGGGTAGCTGTTTCCGGAGACGAAACCCCGCCATTTAACATAGCTTCGTCTGGAGATCCTCTCTGCCTGGGTGCAGCGAGTTTGACCAGCACAGCTAAACACGAATCTCCTACTGCAGACCAACATACAGTATTTACTACTGTATTTATGTGAATTGGGACATACCCATTATTGTCCGTAGGTATGCTACTGCATAAAGACTTTACTTAGACATGGGAACTATGTATTTGTTGGCCTAGCTTTTAAAAAATAAACAGTTTTTTTATTTAAAATAATTCATAAATTACTCTTCTGTTAACTTGCGGTGCACCTGGTTAACTTTCAGGGCGCATTACTGCAACCGGTTGAGAAAATATGGATATTGTTCCGTAGTACAGGCGTAAGTGGCGAACTTGAAGTCTTCAAACTAACCTGTCTACTGATGAGAACTACTGCAAAATGCCACATATAGCAGCGCCAAGACTCTTCTTTTCTACGGCGGTTAATCTTTTGGACCACATCCACCATGAAACATCGTGGTTAGAGTTAACCAACAAAGAAGAAAATGTTATGTTCTCAGAAAACTGTATGAAATAAATGCTAGGGGTGCCTCTGCGTATCATTCAGATGGGAAGTTGAATGTCGTTAGTTTATTCACCATAGGTTATATATATAAATTATGTTCTATCGATTGTCTGAAACCGATTAGAATTGGATTCTGAGTGAACATTCCGAGAGATAACCCGATGAAAATGTTAAAATTCTGCAGGTACCATTCTTCTACTTAGAATCTGATATATACCAACAAGATGAAGGCTTGGCTATGGGCTCAGCTTTCCCACTAATGATGACGAATGTATACATGTAATACTTCGATGAAATATCTTTACGAACAACACAAGCAAAACCAATAGTATGGCTTGGATGACCCCTTCGTATGCTGTCCTACTAATACTACTGAACCATGTGAACTTAATAAGACTGTCGATCCAGTTCGTAAAAGAAGAAGAAAATAGTAATCAGCAAAAGCATCCTAGGGGAATACATGCTTAGCTAAAAATATGCTTGTTTCTAAAAGAAACCAGCCTACAAAGGATTTTCAATGGCAGTTCATCGGTCGTGATGAGTAAATATATTATCTAAAATCATAGACCGTTTTTCAAAATCTATATTAAATATTCGACATTTTAGATTGTAAAATTACAATTTTCCTTGAATACCCCGTAACCAAAAGAGTGAAAATTAAGAAAATTAAATAGCCAATGTATGGTACATATTCCATTTAACATAAATACGGTACATGTTTGAATGTAATGTATAGCTTTTTCTACATGTTTGAATGTAATGTATAGCTTTTTCTACATGTTTGAATGTAATATCCCATGATAAAGAATTGCTTTACTTTTGGATTGTATTAAGCCCTATTTTAGATTAATGTTAAGAACGTTTGAAATTATGTTTGATTTGTTCTAATTTTCTCATATATATATATATATATATATATATATATATATATATGGGGGGTAATTTTGTGTGTTGTGCATTTATGTATTATTTATACTAATGTATGTATTATTTGCACTAATGAGAACACCTCATCAGAATATTTGTCATTATACTATTCGTAAAAATAACAGCGGGAATCCACGTGACGTCGGTATAAAAGTGACTGAATTAGAGATACCCGGTCAATATCGAATGTACTCGAGTTAAAATAGAAAATAACATAATTTTAGAAAGCTCATTCATATTTATATAGAGAGACTAACATATTTTTTTTTAATAACACTGCTTTTTTTCCAAATAAAATTCTTATTAATTACACATAGCTTACTGATTCCCCATGCTTCCTCTGTAGCTAAATCGTAAAGCACGTCAGACCAAATGACGGATAGAGATTGTATTCCTCTCGGAGGACACATATTTTCTATGGAATTTCTCTGACATTCAGGCCGGTAAATGTAGTTAATACTTTTTTATTATAAACAGAGCTTTTACTTAAATATTTGTATCTATAAAAATAACGTATAAACAGAAAATATATTAAAATAATTGTCGAACTTTGTTCATTTACACACACACACACACACACACACACACACACACACACACACACACACACACACACACATATATATATATATATATATATATATGCAGCAAGAATTCATTTAAGCATTTTTAATTAAATTCAGACGAAATGTCTGTTTCATTTGTGGATGAGCTTTCTAAAATAATTTTTTGTTCGGTTTTAGCAAGAGTACTAAGAGTACTAAAAGTATATATATATATATATATATATATATATATATATATATATATATATATATATATGAGAGAGAGAGAGAGAGGAGACAGACAGACAGACAGAAAATTAATATAAGTAAAAGGTTTGTCACTTAGCTTATTGATGATACCGTCTGCATTCCGACTCCAGATTTTCGGAGACGAACGCGTCTCTCCATTCATCAGGGAATATCACCAATATATCCATCCGATTTTTCGTACATTTCATTCCCAAGACCTATTGTTTACAACACAAACGATGTTGTTGGCTGAATATTTATTTTCATGATAAAAATATAAGAAATAAAACAATTCATTATCAAGTGGCATATGTTCAATTTACTTGAAAATTTGGAAAAAGAAAATGAAAATCCAGCATATCTTGTAAGTTGAAATGAATGCGATTTGATTCTATATAACAAAAAATGTGCATTTCTCCAACCAAACACGATATTTTAGTAACTGGGTCGACTTCACAATTTTATGTCACTCCAAATTAACTAATATACCCGGGTATCATGCAATTTTTGAAGACCTAATTTTGAAGCTAATTTTAAGGGGGTCGCATCATACACGACATATAAAATTACTACTGGCCTTTCCTACGCCATTGGCCAAACTATATATACATTTACAGCAGGCAAATTATCTTCAAAATTAGGACTTCATGATACGCGATTATAGACAGTACATCTATCTATCGGCCTATCTAGTCAGTCAGTAAATCTCACTCTTTCTTTCATTCTCTCTCTCTCACTCTGCACACACAAATAGACACACACACACACACACACATATATATATATATATATATATATATATATATATATATATATATATATATATATATATATGTTTCTTTGTTGTATTTCTACGTGCATTGGTCAAATACAAGGAAGACATAACATATGTCTCAGCCGACTACGCGAACAATGGAAGGTGCAAAATATTTTCATTGTTGTTGGTTAACCGATTCGCAGATCTGCTGTCAGTCAGTTGAAGGCCATACGTGATATGTGCTTGGGCCATTCATGACTGATTAGGCAGAAGATCTTCTCGTAGTAGATTTCCGCTTATTTCTGTGGCAGACTGGTTGTCACCCAAGGCTATCGGACCCAGTCTGTCTTGCTCTTCAACTCATAGCTTTGGGGAGAAGAGATCGGTTCATATTTTTCCCGAGAGTATTTGCGCGTAAGTGAAGATAACGAACCCGTTTGGAATTCGACACGTTACTTATTACACCACAACGGATATCCTAGATCTGTTCTACAAGGTATATATATCCGGATCTCGAATAGGATTCAGAATCGGGAGACAACTTCCTGCTGATAGATGTAAGCCAACCAGTAAACATCTCTCCTTGATCTTTAATTCGAAATGAACTTTAATAAAAAATACGTATTTGCCAACAACAATAATAGTAAAGTTTAAAGCAAAATTTGCAAAATATATATGAATATTTATTATTTTACATTAATCCTTCTTGGTATTGGCTATATTTATGGATTAATGGATTTACCGTTGAATGAAAACAAACTAATCGAGTGAGCTCAAAACTATGAAGGAGTGATGCTAAATCTGTGAACTCTTGCATCATTTAAGTTCAAATCTTTTTTTTTTTAATTAATAACTGCATTGTTTTATTCCATGTAAACTGATAAGGAAATTTTTCATCATGGTGTTACCAATTAACTGCAGAAAAAAAAGTTTATTTCCCAACGACATTCATGTTGATATGGTTGCTACATTAGGAGTCGGCGTTCCAGTTTTATCAACAGTGCAAAAGTGAGAGGTTGAATTTAGGAGGGGGAAGGATGAATTTAGGAGTCTTGAAGATAGACAAATTTCTGGTTATCCTACAACTGCGACTACTGAGAAAAAAACATTGATCGCGTTCATTACATTGTTATTGACTATAGATCAAATAGTTAATGCTACTAGCATATCCCTTGAGAGAGTTTAGAATATTCTTCTCAATGAACTTACATGACGACGCTCCAAAAAGTATTTAGTTGAAGCTATATAATTGTGTTCTAGATATTCAAATTTCGGCATTACGTAACACACAGAGGTTGATATACCGTTAAAAAAACAACCAACCAGCCAACCACCGAACTAATAGCGAAAGCAAATATAATTAGAAGGGAAACTAATGATATAATAATGGTGTTCACTTTCCATATGTTCTTAAACAGAAAGTCAGAAAGGAAACTCCCATCAATATCAGAAAGAAGCATAACAAAGTAGATTGGACAAATTTCCTGGAAAAAATAATTAAGAGAAAGACTTTATAAATTTCAACCGACAGTGATTGTAAAAGCAGAGAAAATTACTTCCTTCCGGTAGCCAAACGGATTCGGACGTGTCTCGCTTGTAAAAATATACCCCCAAATAAAAACGATAGCATT
>OZ038490.1:98773332-98870832 GCA_964036315.1 Acanthosepion esculentum | reverse complement strand
ATCATTGGTCGCATAAATAGTTCAATCTCTATGAAAACACTGGTCGCTTAACCAGACCAAGGGAAACAACGGCAAGAGAATACAGGGTCGTGAAAGGCCTAGAACTAAAGGTGTATTTTTGAAGTGCGGCAGGTATTTCACAAGAAATTTCAAATGACATTAATGTGTCTCGTCAAACTGTGTCTAGACGCTTGCAAGAAATAGAGCTTTATACTAGGTCTCCAAAGAAGAAGCCGTCCATAATGCAAAAGAGCAAGGCAGCAAGACTGGAATTTGTTATAAGTAAGTGTTGTGGTCAGGAGAGCAGTGGTTCAGTGTATTTTCCATTGATGAATGTAAATTTAATGTAATTGGTTCTGATGGAAAACAGTATGTAAGAAGATAATTTGGCGAAAGGTTGAGTTCAAAGAGCACCAAGAAGTTGAGCCAAGTTTAACGGAGGCAGCGTGATCTTTTCCGGCATGTTTTCAAGTCTGGGTACATCATCTCTTGTACGTTTACATAATAGAATTAATACTGCTTTGTGCAAGAATTTGTTAGAAGAACGCGTTGTAATGTTATTACAAAATTCTGTGTTGGATAACCTGTGTTCACTCAGGATAATGTTACCCGCCATGAGGCAAATATATTAGTGCTCATGTGAACGACCAAAGAATAAACGTTATGGATTGGACAGCTCAAAGTCCTGATGTGATTCTCATAAAATACTTATTGGAGATTTTAGGACAACATGACATGGCTAGGAATCCATCAAACATCTCTGTAAAATATGACACCAGTAGAGCGCTAAAATTACAGCTGACGAATGATAAAACTACGTGAAATATTATGGATATCGATGTGAAGCAATGACTCAAAAATTTAGCAGTAAATACTGATAACCCTTTTTGCATTTTGTTGTCTATTTATTTTCTATTGAAAACATTGTTTTGTTCCTTAATGTTTGACACTTGATATTTGAATAAAAAAAATAAATGAATCATTTTACTCTGTATCATTTCAAATAATTTACAGATTTAAATCAAAACTGAACTTTCATTTGTCTATATAAATAAACATTTCAGAAAAATTGGACTTATATCTTGGAGATATCGAAGTTTTAAATTTTGTTCCTTAATTTTGGACGCTACTGTATGTTGGTTGGCAATGGTATCGTAATTGCTAAGGTATCGATTAAATAGTCTCCCAACAATGATGTAGATTCAAACCCGGTTTGAAATAAAGTCATTATTGCTACTCGATACTGCTTATTTTATTAACAGGCAGATGTGTAACGAATGAGTACAATTGAAGAGATTTGTTAGACAGGGAGCACCTTAACTCTGGTTAATATCTTAATTAAATTCATATACATTTCTTCTCAACAAAAAGGAAATACGTCTTCATGAAATATGGAAACCGATCGACTGTGATTCGAGAAATTATTGATGCAATTAGAAGAGCAGTAAAAGATGATGTTGGAGAGTTGGAAATCACCAAGAAAGGATGTTATTTGCATCAGCGACAAACTCCGTAAATGTAATCACTTTCGAGATCTGGTTGGAAGGAAAGTTTTCCCGGAAACCACCAATAAAATTGGCTTAGAAACAGCACAAAACATTCCTTCCAACGAAACGTGAAAAACTGTGCCTTCTGTAATTGTTAATGGTCTGACATATTAATATAAAGTAATATTTTGCGTCTTCTGACCCATGCTTTTGAAAAGCTTTTGCCGAAACTTTACACGGGAAAAATGAAATGAAAGAACAACAACGATCAGGCCCAATCCTACGCTGAAAACTAAACTAAAGCCTGCCCTACAAAATAAAATGATAAACAAGCATGATCGGGCTAAATCATTACAGATAGACTAACAGATAAAAAAGATAGACCTACCTAAGACGAAACAGGATTTAATAGTGAATAATAATAATAATAATAATAATAATAATAATAATAATAGCAGTAGTAGTAGTAGTAGTAGTAGTAGTAGTAGTAGTAGTAGTAGTAGTAGTAGTAGTAATATTAATATTAGTAATAATAGTATACTAATAGTATTAGGAATAGTAATACTAGTAGCAATTAAAATGATAATAATAATCATAATAAATGTGAAACATTATATCCCAAAAACAAGACCAAGATAATTCCTCATCCCAGAAACTCAGAGAGAGTTCATAGTGAAATAATTCTTTAAAAAAACCGGAATTATTTGCTTTTGCTAATCAAATTGAAATTACATATTCATGCTGACGTTTTAAGATTCACTTTCGAAAACCGAAGCTAGAAACCACAATACCATTGGCTAGGACATTCGAAGAACCGGTTTATAATAATGTGAAATCTTATAAAATATTTAATACTGCATAATATACTAGCGTTCCTTTTTCTCCACATTCAGATTTTCACACCATTATCTAAATTCAGCGTCCTCCGTTATATTTCTCTTTCATTTGCTCAGGTGATTAAGTTAGTAGACAAATGCGACTGTAAGCGAAACTTTTATAAAGATAATGATATTTTTTTTGTCTCAACCTTTCTTTGTGTTTTTCTATCAATCTCAAGCGATTTCTTTCTTTCTTTTGGTTAGTCGGGTTGTTTAGCTCAAAGTTTCTCTTTGTCTTCAACACGTAAAAAATTGCCACATTTCTATCGCGCTTTCGTTATTATACAATACGTTATCATTCACTTCGTCGTGTAAATCTTGTCTTTGTCTCTCGCGTTCATCTCCAGAAGATTCTCTCCCTTACACGTTAAAAGCGTTACATTTCACTAGGTGCTTTTAACATTTCACGACATGTTTTTAATATTTCACTACATGTTTTTAATATTTCACTACATGTTTTTAATATTTCACTACATGTTTTTAATATTTCACTACATGTTTTTGCATTTCTACAAAACAAATTTCCTTTTCTTCTTCGGAGGAAAAACTTGAAATACTCTCTCATTTCTAAATGCGAATAATATATCTGTAATGACAAATGTACGCAGGTGCAAGATTTTAAAATTTTTATATAACTGAGAATAAGAGGTTCGCTTATAGTGTCCTTTTATAGTCCCAGTAAACAGAAATCGATCTCCCAAAGAAGAGTGTAACAAAACAAGGGGAGATCATTCTTGATTATTCATAACAATATCTTGTTTCTTCATGGCAAAGAAAATCAGTTCTTTCAACCTTTCTCCTTCAGTCATGAACTATTTTTTTTCTTTTCCTCGTACAAAACAGCGCTTCTCTCTTTCCAGTACAGACACCATATTTCTCGCTTTTTCTCTTGCAACTATGGATTATTTTACTTTCCTCTTGATGCTAACCCTCTCTTCATTCACTCTGTCGTATATACACATAATTCCTCTCGCTTTTTCTCTTGTAGTTATGGATTCGTTTTTCTTTATTCTTCATGTAAAATATCTCTTCACTGACTTTCTCGTATATATACATTTTTTCTCTCGTTTTTTACCTTGTAATCGGGGGATATTTTTTTTCTATATACTTGATGCGAGTCTGCTCTCTCACTTTCCAATAAATACACATTCTTTATTTTTTCTATAAACGCGTTCTCTCTCGCATCGATTCCCATACCTCAGAAGACATTTAACATCGTCCGGCTGAAGTAACTGTCAAGCACAAGTTTGTAATCAAGTCAGTAATTATCGATTCAAAAATATTATAATGCTATTTGTAAAGTGAGGTGAGCATTACTAACAAATAAAATTTTCAAACCTTCTTTATTTTTCTCCATTTTAAAATCTTCTAGGCTGCGTCTGTTTTTGTTTTTTTTATTACGATTTTCCTCTTATTTCAATTTATCTTTATAAAATAGTAAAAAAAATACGACCAAATATCTTATTATTTATATCTTATTATTTTAATACCTCTCTTGCAATATTAATTTTTTATTCTTTTTCATTCATCATCGTGCTTTGGTTTTTTTTGTTTTTTTTTGTTCCTCTTTTTCTAGTTTGCTTATTTTTCTTCTTAACGTTATCTACACATTTTGACGTACTGAGTTTGTTTTTATTAGGTCATCCCATAAGTTCTGTCCGTATTTTTAACTTTTTGTTAAAATGAACGAAATTTAAAGAGTATTTTATAATGTCTAATGGAGCTGAACATTATTTTTGTTTAGATGCATTTAAACTTGATCAAATTTTATTTCAGAGAACAATAAAATTAATTTTTGTTTGAGTAAAAACAATGTTAACATGGAAGTACCCAAGAATCATTTGAGGCACATAATGCTTTATGAGTTCAAGAAAGGAAACTCAGCAGCCGAAGCGGCTAGAAACATTCACTCAGTTTATGGAGAGGAATGTGTGAATGAAATAACTTGCAGAAGATGGTTTGCAAAATTCAGAGGTGGAGATTTCACCCTTGAAGATGAAGATCGAATCGGACGTCCAGTTGAGTTTGATGAAAAGCTTCTTGAAGCAGCCCTTGAAGAAAATCCTGATTTATCAGTTGAGGAATTGGCAGTGGTTCTCGGTTCAAACCATACAACTGTTCATCGTCATCTTCAACAACTTGGAAAAGTTCCTAAACTTGGAAAATGGGTGCCTCATGAATTGTCTGAAAACAACCTCAAATCCCGAGTTGACATCTGCTCTTCTCTCCATTCTCGCCAACTTGTTGCACCTTCTTGGGATAGACTTGTGACTGGCGACTAAATGTGGATCTTTTATCGAAATGTTAAGCGTCGTAGACAGTGGCTTGGTAAAGGGGAACGACCCCAGCCAGAGCCGTGATCGGAACTTCATGGGCAAAAGTTTCTTCTTTCAATCTGGTGGGGTTGCCAAGGAATAAACCACTTAGAATTCTTACCACCTAATGCAACAATTAATGCTCAAATATACTGTCAGCAATAAGAACGTTTGACCCAAGCTTTGAGGAAAAAAAAGACCTGCTCTAGTGAATCGAAAACTCGAAAACGGGTGATGTTTCATCAGGACAATGCGCGACCACACACAGCAAGAATCACGTCACAAAAGATCGAAGAACTTGTTTGGGAGAAAATTCCTCATTCACCTTATTCTCCCGACCTTGCTCCTTCAGACTACCATTTGTTTCGTAGCTTACAGAATCATATGGAAGAAACAGCTTTTGTAACACAGGAAGGGGTTAAAACTGACATTTGTGAATTCTTCGAATCAAAGCCCAAATAATTTTACAGTAATGGAATTAGTAAGCTTGTTAATAGATGGAAGGAAGTCATAGATAATCAGGGAAAATACATTGTTGATTGAATATGTAAATAAATGTAACATTTGATCACTTGATTTCATTATTCAAACTTCGGACAGAACTTATGGGATGACTTGAATCACTCTTCATATCTATCTATCTATCTATCTATCTATCTATCTTTTTATAGTTCGTTTATTTTTCTTAACATTCTTTACACATTTTTACGTGCTGAGTTTGTTTTTATATTAGGTTTTATGAAATATTTTGCATCATTTTTCTACCTAATTTTGTTTTCTTTCTTTGCAGTTGTCTTTCATTAGTAGTCATTTATTATGTTATTGGATCATGTAAATAGGACGATAGAATCTTGGTCTTTATATATGGCCTCTCTCTCTCCCTCCCCCCTCTCTCTCTCTCTCTCTCTTTCTGTCTCTTCACCATGGTTACTCATTTTCTTTCAGTTTCAGTAACCCCTTGCGTATGAAAGTTTTACAGATCTGGGACGAAATAATCAGGAAAAAAAAAAAAATTAGGAAGAAAACAGAGAAACGATCAAACATAATTTGTCTGCGAGGAATCAAATTGAACCACTGAAAGGTTTCAGAATTCCCTTGGAATAGAAGATCTGAGGATATTGTTGTAATTACACTCAATGACATCGGGTAGACAACTTTCTGAATCTGCTTTCTGAACATTGGTGGGGTGAACTTGATGAAAGTAAATAAGAATCAAATGAAAAACAGAAAGATAGTAAAGGAAGAAAAAGAAAGCGCGGGAGAAAACTGAAAATGAAAATCAGAAGAAAGAAAGAAAGAAAGAAAGAAAGAAAGAAAGAAAGAAAGAAAGGGAAATGAAAAATAGAAGAAATGGAAAACGAAGGAAATATAAAAAGAAAACCTTTTGATTAGTAACTGAACTCGACACATGCCACCAGCATTAATGTCCAGTGTTCCAGCCCAGGAAAAAGAAAGTGTTCAAATGATGATTTTTATGTCAGACAATTCGGTCGAAATTGAAGAAATAGTGTTATGAAACTTTCTTTTTCTGGGAACAATACTTTTCAAGTGCACAGTTATCGCTTTTTCTAATATTCGTTAGGCTCTCATTCCAAATTTCTTTTTTTTTACTGGGAAATTTAAGTTTCTTCCTAAGCCTTCGTTTAAGATCATTATTTATCAGCTTCATTACCGTATACTGGTTTTAAATGGGAAATTGCCGAAATCGTGTAACAGCAAATTTTTCCATTTCTTAGATTAAGCTTTGAACACAAAATTACAACTGATAAAATGTCCTAATTAAAAACAAGAGCAATAAAAACAAAAGTGACAAAACAGGGTTTAATAAGGGGGTGCTACGTAAGCGACTATTTAACATGGCCGTTATAATTTTACAAGCTGAACGTATTTGTATCTTTTACGTCTCGATATAAATCCTGAACAACGCTTGGTGTGTACTTTACGCTTAATCCGATATGCATGAATGTATATGCCTGGTGTAACAGCAAAATAATCCAAATCGTGTAAAAGCAAATTGCCCATTTCTTATATTAAGATTTGAGCCGTTGTATCTAAGAAGTGATTAAATATATCTTACTGCAATTCTCCGAGCGTTTTATGACACTACTGGACTCTACTGTGAGTAATAAGAATATATAATTACTCTCCAAGGTTAATAAAAGAATCATTCGATCATAAACGAAAATGGCATGTTCATCATTAATTAATCATAGATAAGGATCGGAAGCTGATGAAGGATTGAAATAATGTTCAAATATATATATATATATATATATATATATATATATATATATATATATATATATCTGTGTGTGTGTGTGCGTGTGTGTGCGTGTGTGTGCAAATATATTGAAAAACAGGAAAGAACCGTTAGGTTACTAATCAGAATTTCTTTAGGATTTCTGTTTTTATTTTTTTTTTTAATCTGTGCTCGATACACAACTAGAGCCTAAATTATAAATATTAAAATAAATATGATTCCATCGCTTCATAGGAATTACCGTGTTTGCCCGAGGATGAAACAGAACTAGGTACTTTAATTTAATTTAATTTCTCGAATTGAATTGGAAGTTTTTAGCTTCCGTTTTTGAAACATGGTACTTCCTACGTAGCGATTGAATCATATTTTTTTAAAAATAATATATATATATATTATTCTAGAATCATTTTCCTACTTACTCAAGAAGACTTTCGCCCTCTCTAAACTTCTAACTTTCTGTCTTGGAGCAACAATTTGTCTCACAGATTTCACGTACGATTTTTTAGTCTTTTTTCTCTGTTTTTTGAACTGTCGTATCTGAAACTCCTCTCTCAAGAGTCAAATATCTTATGGATTGAGTTGTATTTTTCTAATTGATCTATTTTGCGCTAAGTTGAAATGATGATGTCTCTTCCTGTTGTGATCTACTGATCCATTTTTTCTTCTCTGCTGTTCCCTATTTTTTCAACACCGTTCCCACTGATGGATCTTATTGGACTCTGAAGATGGAAACCAGATTATGAATGTTGGTAGTATTACTGAATGATTTTTTCCTCTCACCATTACTCATTTTGGTAGACAGTGAGGCTGACGGAAAACAAAAGCTTTTTCTCTTTCAAAGTTTTTTTCATTGATTTTTTTCGGAGGAACTAATGGCAATTTGGATCCGTGGAAGAAGCTTAACGTGTTTGAGCACTCAAGTCTCGAATTTTTGGATGGACAGAACAGGTCTCATCTGAAGATTCTCCATGGAAATAGCGATAGAGTAGCGACAAGCTTGAAACTTTCCTTCTTTGGTGAAGCTTAGAAAGGAAAGTAAGTAATCCTCAACAAAACTATGTAATCGATTTTCAACGCTGTCTAGGGCGGAAAGTGATGATTGTGCAACTTCAGCCATAAATATGGCGGCAATGCAGCATTTTTGGCCTAATATAACAATTCTAAAGCTAAAACATGTCTGAAGTATACAAATAATCCCTAGTTCGATGGAATTAACCGACCATTTTCCCCGTATCTATACATCCTTCTATGTACCATTTCCCTTCAGGACTTTGTTGTTCATTACTCTCCATAATTTCTTGCAATTTGTAGCTCTCTATTTTTGCTATCTCTCGTAGACCCTGTTCCGCCTTCCATTTACACAAGGTCGGTATGTAGATTATGAGTTGTTTTCTTCTCTCCCTCTTCACTTTATTCTGTCTTGTGAATATTAAATTTACCAAGTCCACTTTCTTTATTATGGGCCCTATAAATTTCAACTATCTCTTTCTGGTGTTAAATATTAGTGTTCTATTTAATTTTCTCTAAACATTTGCCGTTGCGCACATAAAGTTATTCTCAGCATCCTCTATAGAAAACATTGTTTCAAGTCTCCTGTGAGGAAATTGTTCAGCATTCACTGACATGGAAAAGTTTTGATATTACGTAACATTTCATTATTATTTTTTCCTAACGACATTTTTATTTTTCTTAATAATTCGCTTAACTTTTGGAAGGCACCTTTTGATATCCCAACACGCCATCGGATTTCAGTGCTGTATTTTCCATATTTTTTACACCATGTCCCAGATATTTAAATTGTTGTATTGTCTGATTTTTGTTAGTTTTGTTTTACGGCATATCAAACACAATGAGTTATTTAATGCTAACAACATTTCCTTTTTTTTTTCAAAAATATATAGCTGGTAATATTTTCAGAAATGTATAGCTGGTAATATTTGTTTTCAAAAATGAATAGTTTGGTTTGTTTAGTTTTGTGGCATATTAACCTCAATGGGTTACTTAATGCTGATAATATTTTCTTTTTTCAAAACGTTATTGCTGATACTAGTTCTTTTTTTCTATAAATTATTTCTGGTATTAAAATCTATTTTTTACACTTTCATAGTGTTTTGAGTCGGGTTGTGGGGTCAACTATTTGCCCAGGGTAGACCTGCGAACACCAGCAATTAAGAGGTGGTCTCACATTCCCCAAAACCACCTGATCAGAGCCCTTGATGTTGGACCTAGTTTATCGTCTTATCCAGGACGCAGATGCAGTTTATCGCCATACACTGAACGGTTGTCTGATTTTGTTATTTCCAATTTGTAATTTGCATGTTTGGTTGTTGCTTTTGCGGACACCATCCATTTTATCTTCTTGCAATAGTCCTTTCTTCTCGCTTTCCGTCTCAAAGTTCTGTAGAATTTCGTTTAGTTTCTTTTGTGTGGGGAATCTACTATGAAACTAATGAAGCTTAAGGTTCAGGGCCTCTAATCCCAGAGAAGCGTCTGAAACAACTTTTTTAATGAGTGAATTTTTCAACGAAATCGATGTTTTTATAAAGTGTTTTATATAAAGATAAGCTTACTTTCGTGATAGAATCATAAGCCAATGAGTTAAAGTAGTTAATATTGGCCTTAGAATATGCTCAAATACACATTTCATAATGTCACTGGTCAGATTTCAAAATCTTCTAAGGAGATGCAGCGCCCGAACGCCCAACTTTATGGGCACGTTGCGTTCCCCCAGAATATATTTATAGCCTACATATTGGCAGCTATCCCCGAATCTGTTGTTACTGTTTTCCGAAGGGGCCCCCATAACTGTTCAAGCTTCGAGGACCCCCAAAACGTAGATCTAATATTGCTCTGCTATCAACTATCAACACAATGATACCTGCATATCTTATGTTGCTAAAATGTTAGCTACCAATAATGAATCCTATTAAAAATTGTACTTCTCTCACAATCGCCTCACTCTATTAGAAGACAAATTTTGAGTTATACTCCTTTCTATTTTGGCATATTTACTGAATTCATGACATCTGTATCAATGGATTGTTAACGAGTTCTACTTGAGGTCTGGAGTGAAAGAGGCACTAGACTTTCAAAGCTTCCAGCCTTATTGTGAGTGGAACATAAATCATTCGTTCTATTTCTTTTTTTATTCTTTTTTGGGTCATCATCTTCTTAACTATTTCTTTACTTTTTATAATCTTCAAACATTTTTCCTATTAAGTGTTTCTTTAATATTGTCTGTCTTTATTGTTTCTTTGTTCCCTTCCTTATATTGTCAATTATTTTGTTTCTATTTCATTGCTGTTTATTCTTGTCTTTCTCTTCGATTTATTTTCTACCATTTTAATAGTTTTAAATAGCTTCTATCGATTTATTTATCTGTCGTATAGTTTATAGCTATTTATCATTTAATCGATCTTACCCGCGTCTTATCAGTGCATCTTTGTATCAATCTCTCCATCGATAAACGGCTCTCAATTTTTTCCAATCAATCTGAAGCGCTTCATCCGTATGTCAGTTTTCTATATCTTTCTTCCTGTTTGCCTTTCGTCGATGAAAAGTTTTTTGTTTCCTTTTCTTTAATTTTCTAGCTTTTTATTTCCCTTTACTTTCTCCTTTCTTGTGTGCCTTAGGCTTTTTCTTTTTAAATTTCACCTCTGATTTTCTTTGCATTTCTTGGCTGCGTTTCCATTTTAACTTTTTTCATAATTTTTCCTTCCCGCTTCATTTTCTTTTTTTTTAAAGAATTATTTGTATTTTTAATTGTTTTCTTTTATTCATAATCTTCGGATTTTATTTTGAAATCCAATAAGCCATTATTCACGTAAGAAAATACTTTATTGACTCATTAATTCAAGAAATCGATTCTTTCTCATATACACTTTAAAGAACCGGTAACGTTGTTGTTGTTGTTATTATTATTATTATTATTATTATTATTATTATTATTATTATTATTATTATTATTATTATCTAAGAGAGCTGCACATCAGAGTGAGGCTGGAGTACAAATATAGGAAGCCTATTATACTCACCATAAAAAAACAGTTTGATCAAAATCTCGATCATGCACTAGCATAAAAGATATTCACAATATACAGAAAGGCATTGATAAAAAAAAACATTGGCGATAAAGGGGTGCAATTGAATACGTTCAGACAGGAAACCTAATCCGCATACACGGTTTCCTATTCAGAGTCTTCATAAATATTTTAGTCTTCATAGATGCTTCATGGTTCAAAATAAAATTTAAAAAAAAAACTTAAAAATCCGGCCATTATAGGGCACCGCTATTCCCACGGAGAGTATCAACAGCCAAGGAAGATATTTGACTTAAAAACAGTCAAGTGAGAAGCAAGTCTGAATGGGAGAACTTCTGTGTTAAGTCTTAATTCAGAAAGACTAAATGTGCTAGTTTTCACGCTTCTAAAGTGAGAATAACGCATGCTGTTACAACAGAATATTCGAATATTTATTACTACTACTACTACTACTACTACTATTATTATTATTATTATTATTATTATTATTATTATTATTATTATTATTATTTCCTTAGATTTCTGGTGTGTACACATTTCTTTCCGGGTCATGGCATCATGATATTTTCCACGACCAATTAAAAAACAACACACACACACACATGCACACATACATATATATATATATATATATATATATATATATATATATATATATATATATATATATATATATATATACATTACATATGATAAAGCTCTTCGTAAAGTGTGGGCTGAACTCGTGAGAACAATTTTCTTTTGTATTTCTTTAAGGCATGGTTACCTTCAATGTGTCTACTGGAATCTTTTTTCCGATCAATCCGAGGGCTCGAAATACAACAGGGATTGTATATATTATTATTATTATTATTATTATTATAAATATACAGTATTATTAGAAAAACCTCTGAAAATTTCACGGGTTTACTATTTTCATATTCTGGTTAATCTTACTTCTTAATGATTAAATAAGCTAGTAGCGAGTTCTATGACAATGCCATATGCGTAGACATTTACCTGTCACATCATTAAACACTTGAGTTTAAAAAGTTAAAGTATGAATACCGGTTCTTATTTTAAGAAGTAGGTACAAATGAAAAGATTTGAAATTGACAACTTTTTCCATTTCACTGAAACTGCCGTTAACCACTTCTATCTTCCTTTTTTCATTCTTAAATCTTTCAATTTTTCTGTCATTTTCTCAGTGAATCCAAGTAACCTAGGTCTTTTTTATACGCAATCGAAACAGGGTAATAATTATTATTTATTAGGTATTGGCAGAAGAAGTTAAAAGCTTATTGCTTCCCTTCTTTCTCTCTTTTTTTCTAGCCAAATCCACGTCTTATGAAGATTTCTCGTAATAATTTTAAAATAAATAAGCAGACGATCTTATTTTTTATGCTAACTAGATTTTTGTGTTTACCTTACTCGGCATCCCTCGTACAATACTGCGCGTCTGAAAATGTTACGTTTATAGTAGCTTCCTTCGCTTCTCTGCCTTTTGGCTTCATCAAACTGTAGTATCTGTTTTTATCTATTTCATCTGATTCTCTCTTTCCATTTCTATCTTCCCTTCTTTCTTTCTTTATTTCTTTCTTTATTTCTTTCTTACATTGTCTCACTGATACCAAGTAGTGTCTTTTTCTCTATTTCCACGAAAGCAAAAAGGAATAGCCTTCTATTTACGGGGTAATGGAATGGCGTAACGGTCGTGCGAAATAAACCGAGGGACGGACAAGCTCCATTATAATAGGATTATTATCATTATTATTTTTGTCGCACTTATTAATAATGGTTGAGAAAACAGTGCATCGAAGGTGTTTTGTGATACAAATATACCCATCATAGACTAATAAGGGCATAATAGTTACATCCATCGCACCCAAAGGTGCTCGATATAGGGATAAGTTTTGATAAATTAAGCGCATACCTTTTATAACCTTGGCCCGGTAAAAATATCTTCAGGTCGAGTAACTCAGTTCGTTCAGATTGAAAGTGTTCATATGTATCTAATTGCGTCTCCCAAATCTCCTCATCGTTCAAACTTTTCAAGAAATAAAACACCGCGTTGATAACAGACAATGGTGCTCTTCCTTTGTTCCCCATGATGGACCGATATGCACAATGCCTCAAGTATAAGACGAGACTATCTCCAAGCAAATCTGAGGTACTGTATGTGTATGTATTTAATTCACCAAGGCAAAACATGGGCATTTGAAGACTTCCAATCAACTGAGATCAGAAAATATAACTGACATCCCTTGGAAGGCATTTGCTATTATTATTATTAATATTATTATTGAGTGGATGAAATAGCATTACACCAATAAAATAATGCTGGATTGAAAAATATATGAAGCCCAAAATAGTACCATTCTATAACGGTATACAAGACATGTGTCAAAGCCAATTTAACGCAGTATGGTATAATTATCATTATTATTATTATTATAAATAGAATAATAATAATAATAATAATAATAATAATAATAATAATAATAATAATAATTATTATTATTATTATTATTATTATTATTATTATTATTATTGCTGTTGGTGGTGTTGTTGTTGTTTTATTTCTTTTGGTTTCTGGTGTATACAAATTTTTGCCGGGTCCTGAGCAGTGACCTAAGGTCAGAGATGGCATCATGATATTTTCCACTAAGCAGTTTTGAAAAAAAATCACACATTTTTACAGCCGAAGCCCTTCGGAAAGTGTTCTCTGTACTTGTGAGTACAATTTTCTGTATTTCCTTCAAGCATGGGTTACGAGGTATTCTTTCAATGAGTCTATTGGAATATTTTCCAATAAATCCGAGGGCTCCAACTACAATTGGAATTGTTAATGTCCTCATATGCCAATCTTTTAAGATTTAGATTTCAAGGCCGTTATATTTTGATAGTTTTGATAGTGTCGATAAGAAGGCATATTTTGTCTTTGCGGTCTCTAATCAAGATGTCAGGGCGATTAGCATTGATCATTCTATTTGTGTGTATTGTAAAGCCCCATAAAATTGTAACTAGGTCTGGATAATGTTTCCTTTCCGTAAATATTGCAAATTTTCCAGTGCAGATATTGGCCTACTCTATCATGCCGTGTTTTATATCCAGTGGGTGCCAATACAGCGCAGGCTGATACAAGATGGTAAATTCTTTCTAGATATTTATCACAGAATTTTCAATTTTTCAGTATGTGTGCTTGGTAATTTCTACTTAGCCAGCATTGGTCCAGGGCATAAAGAATAAAACCTTCAGTTTCAGCTTTTAACCCTGCACTCAGTAGCCACTGATGAGTAAGGAGTTTGTATGCATCAGCTTGCTTGGTACGAGCAGAGTATTGACCGGGAAGCGGTTTATCTTGCCATTTTTTTCTGTATCTGATCGGTTGCATTTGCCTTTTAGCTTTATTTATATTATTATTATTATTATTATTATTATTATTATTATTAATAATAATAATAATTATTATTATGATTATTATTATTATTGTTGTTGTTGTTATTATTATTATTGAGGGGTCTCCCATTTTACACAAATGGACTCATCCAGGGTATACATATACTAATACAAGTGAATACACGGACAGTCAAGTAGAAGTAGTAGAGTTGAGTCGGTCGAGTAGAACAGTAGAATAACGCAGCGGCAAGAGTGACAGTAACGAGTCCGTCATACACCGATATGTCGATATCAAAAACTATATATATATATTGCTACTAACCCGTATTCCTGGAACTACTAACCTGTATTACCAGTTTGTATTATTACGTTAATACATTTATTTTCCTATATTCATTCTTGGTGTTTGTTATTATTGGTACCGGATTCCATCACGGAATCCACAATTATTATTATTAATTTTATTATAATTTTTATTATTATATATGCTGTTTTGCTTGATTTTATATTCACATTCAGGTTCATAACACATGACATTGGGATGGGAGGGATTTATTTATTTTTCTTTCCTCTTAATTGAAAAAGTTAATATTAAATGAACAACGCTCTTCGCTGGACATAGGCTGTCCTTGTTAGAACTATTTGGGGGATTTCCTGGAGAGATCGTACACGAAGGATTTTGTTTATTTGGTTTTGAGTTTCTCTCCTTATCAGACACAGAGTTCCAACCACAAAAGGAAGAGTTACTGTTTTTAAGTACCGCATTTCTTCTATTTCCATGACCAAGTCTTTTGTATTTCAAAAGTATCGAAAAAGTCATCGTTTGCTAGAAATATTCGAAACCTTTAGTTCATCATGCTCAAAACCAACTCAGGAAGACAGAGAATATACGATTGAAAAAGCAAACATATTTTCATATATGAATTAAAAATGATAATCTTGTTGAATATTCATTATATTTTAAAGTGAATACAAATATGACTTATATCTTGTCATACTGAAATATGGAAAAGGGAGAAAGTGAAAAACTAACGTGTAATGCGAACACGCTTCCCCATTTTTACTGCGAAAATGAAACAAGCAACTAGAGCAGACATCAGCGATGTTTTGAACGTAAAATGAACAGTTGCAGAAAAAAAGTAAACTTATTCGAATTTGGTAACGCTGATATAGGTGAAGGGAATTTCTGAGTGCAGTAAAGAGCTGTTTTACTGAATAAATCCTTGCGGGAACAAAAGAAAACTCTTTTCGTTTATATAAGGCCTCATTAAAAAATAAAATGATTTTTCTACTGCAGTTCCATATCTCAAAAGTTATCACATTTCCATTGAGGAGAAAAGCAAAAGCAGCACCTTGAAACTGTCCATTCTCAACCATCAGAATTCAGCTGAACTGCGAATGCTTTCTCATATGTATGACTTTAATAAAAAAACATGGTCACCGATAAGAAATAGAGTAAGGTGTCATCCGAGGTTCTTCTATCTCGTCTTGTTACTTTTTTTTATTGGAATACGGTTCTATGTATAGCAGAAGATACAAATATCGTTTGGAAAATGTAACACATCTTCTGCTTTTTGACAAATCTTAAGCAATTTTTGAATTTGCCACATACATATTTTTTCCTACATTATTTACATTATTCGGACTATTGTTCTCATCTTTGTCGCCATATTTATTACAACGTTTCGGCCGTTGTACGCTCCGGCCTTCTTCAGGTGGTTGGAATGTCGAACTGAACCTTTTATTTCGCTCACTGGGGTAGATTGTTCTAGTTCCACGTGCCATGTTTTAATGGATGTCAGTTATCAGTTATCTCATGTTAATTTTTCCCTCTGAAAGTTCTTCAATGCCTTAACCGGGTATTGAACTCACACTCTTTGCGTCTTGTCACTGGATCTAACCAACGCCTTTATCCACTGTGACATGTGTCCTCAAGGATAATGTTATAAAATCACTACAAAAATAGCCATTTTGTTTCAACACTTCTGGTGTCTTATCAAGTGCTGGTGTTGAATATTCATTCTATTCAATTGCTCAAAAGTGTTGAAACAAAATGACTATTTTTTAGTGATTTTATAACATTTAAATGATTATATATATATATATATATATATATATATATATATATATATATATATATATATATGGAATGTAGAATGCCTTTTGCATATATATTTTTTCGCTCACTGGGGTAGACTGTTCTAGTTCCACGTGCCATGTTTTAATGGATGTCAGTTAAATAAAGGGTTCAGTTCGATATTCCAACCACCTGAAGAATGCCGGAGCGTACAACGGCCGAAACGTTGTAAGAAATATGGCGACAAAGATGAGGAAAATAGTCCAAATAATGTAAATAATGTACATAATACTTCATCTCAGAATTATAGACAGTTATTTTTTCCTTTACTCTCATTCTCGATAACTTAAAATCTCTATATGTGTGTTGTTTTGGACTGACATTTTAATAGATGTCAAATCCCGCCGGAGTTAATCTAAATACTTGGAAGCGTTTTCGTATTTGAGCTAAAACTTTTCGGACTAGGCATGTGTTCTGTCAGGCCTAATTCCACTAAATACACGCTACGGATGGATAAATATCTGTGCAGCTTCCATCTCAGAATCTCAGAAGCGTAGCGACCCTACGACTGCACCGCGTTATGAAACTAATAACGATGGTCATTTTCTAAGTGCATGGCTCAAGGCCGATTGTATGGGGAAGCCAGTTAATAAACAATTCATCATTCAATCGTAATTAATCTAATGAGATAAACTTGCTAACTATTAAACCACGTCGAAGTGAGCTTAATGTTTTTTAAGCCTAGCTAAAATGTGGCGCTAGGCCGAAACTGTGGGGCACCCAGTGAGAATCGGACTCACTACTCAGCCATAACTGATCTAACTAGACAAGCTTGCTATACACCACGCCGAAATTCCGAAAATGATTTCCTAAGTGTAGCTTAGAGAAAGCACAAGGACGAATGTGTGGAGCACTCTGTAAGGAAAGATCCCATTACTCAGTTGCAGTTGATCAAGTGAGACATGCTTACTAAACATTGCACCAAAATGTTTTTCTACGCGTGGCATAGAGGTGGCACAAGGACGAATGTGTGGAGCACTCTGTAAGGAAAGATCCCATTACTCAGTTGTAGTTGATCAAGTGAGACATGCTTACTAAACATTGCACCAAAATGTTTTTCTACGCGTGGCATAGAGGTGGCACAAGGACGAATGTGTGGAGCACTCTGTAAGGAAAGATCCCATTACTCAGTTGTAGTTGATCAAGTGAGACATGCTTACTAAACATTGCACCAAAATGTTTTTCTACGCGTGGCATAGAGGTGGCACAAGGACGAATGTGTGGAGCACTCTGTAAGGAAAGATCACATTACTCAGTTGTAGTTGATCAAGTGAGACATGCTTACTAAACATTGCACCAAAATGTTTTTCTACGCGTGGCATAGAGGTGGCACAAGGACGAATGTGTGGAGCACTCTGTAAGGAAAGATCCCATTACTCAATTGTAGTTGATCAAGTGAGACATGCTTACTAAACATTGCACCAAAATGTTTTTCTACGCGTGGCATAGAGGTGGCACAAGGACGAATGTGTGGAGCACTCTGTAAGGAAAGATCCCATTACTCAGTTGTAGTTGATCAAGTGAGACATGCTTACTAAACATTGCACCAAAATGTTTTTCTACGCGTGGCATAGAGGTGGCACAAGGACGAATGTGTGGAGCACTCTGTAAGGAAAGATCCCATTACTCAATTGTAGTTGATCAAGTGAGACATGCTTACTAAACATTGCACCAAAATGTTTTTCTACGCGTGGCATAGAGGTGGCACAAGGACGAATGTGTGGAGCGCCTAATAGGGAAAGAACTCATTACTTAGTCGTAATTGATCAAGGATGGCAAGCTTGATAACTATTACATCGCGCCAAACCGTCCTAAATGATTTTCTACGCGTAGCATAGAAGTGGCACAAGGCCTAATTTATAGAGCGCCTAGTGAGGTTGTCGTGATTGATCTAGCAAGGAACGCTTGATAATCTTTACACCACGTCGAAATGCTGAAATGAGACACATGATGTTGTTGATGAGGAGGGGAAGAGGCTGACGATTGATCAACCAAGAATATCTGAAAGGATTGAAAGTTAAATAAGACATACGTCAATCGAAAATAAATCGGTGTTAGTAATTTTCAACAGCGACATCATTTTTATTGTTGTCTTTTGTATTCGGTGATTTTTAAATATTACACAACAATTTACCTGTTTTATTTTTTGTTTGTAAATTCATTTTTTTCAGTTACTTAAAAAACTACCATAGCTTTCTGAATGAGTTATTGAATGCCTCCGTTTGTCTTTGTTGTGGTGTCCTCCCTCTAGGAGTATATGTTAGATTCTTCCGCCTACTATAAGTTTAGTAGCAGAGAAGGTTTGGGGAACAATCGCATAGATTGTTCAATTGTCAAACGCTCCGCCTGGACGGAGAGGAACTCGGACGAGGCTTTGCCGCAGGGCAAAGATTCGTCCGGGGAGGTAGACAGTCCCTGAAAGCGTTTATACGAGTTCTAAAGTGAAAATATTTGGCGAGCCTACGGGCTCGGAGTACCCACACTAAACCGGCCTTGTGCCACATACACCCTCATGGGGGGCTGTTAAATATTAACAGTCGCATAGACTGTTCATCTGTCAAACTCTCCACCTCGGTGGAGAGGAACCCAGACGAGGTTTTGCCGCAGGTCAAAGTTTTGTCCGGGGAGGTAGTACAGGCCCTGTACGGGTTCAAAAGGAATATTTACGGGTTCAAAAGGAATATTTTTGGCCAAGCCTACGGGCTCAGAGCGCCCACTATAAACCGGCCTTGTGCCACATACACCCTTGTGGGGGGGCTGTTAAATATTAACAGTGAATAGATTGAGCGCTAGCTCATTCGATAACTCTTACTAGTCGTGTAATACTCTTCTGCTATACTTACTGTTTAATATACGGTATATCTGCAAACCTAATTTTTGTTATAACTTAACCATTTACTTGGTCACAACAGTCTTTATATTTATTTTCAACAGAATTTCGAATGCTTTATATTTTGGTCTTAAAATATTTTATACTGTGTTTACAGACCCAATGTATTATCCACTTTAACATCTGAATTATTTTCAATTTCGTTATTAAAAATGTTTTGTTTGGCACATTACTCTTATTTCATGTCATTTGAATTAATGTATTATTGTTTTCGGTTTATCTCAATTGGTTAAAACCCGTGATTGAGAACAGAACAGAAGAAACACAGTTAATGTTTGAGAAAAAATCTTATCTGAATTGCAACGTTTCCCTCGAGAAATTCTATTTAAACCGCAAGGTATCAAAGACACAGTAAATATTTTCCCTGAGCGAGTGACAGCAACGTTTGATTCCTGTTCAAAACCTGAGAATATAAAAGGCATTACTAATTAAGATATACAAATTTATTTCTGCTTTAGATATTGAAATAGACAATAATGGATACTTCTTCCTACTGTTTTTTTTAAATTGAAATTGACCATTATATACTGGCCATTGAGCATTTTCCTTGTTTTTCATTGGGCCTTACTCTCGTGGATCTGACATTCTGAGGATTTTAGAAGTCTCGAATTGATGTTGATTTCTTTTACCAGTCAAATGTTTTGAATGTTACGGTGACGATTATTGTAATATCATTTTATTGTTAGATTTTTGACCATAGAATTTGTCTATAAGTATATATGGCAATTGGCGATACAATGACATCTGACAGCGGAGATTTTATCTGCTGAAGTTTCATTCTGTGTATACGGCTTTAAATCTGGTAGCTGCCTTAAATCGGGTCAAAAAAAAGCACAAGTCTCGTCAGAGAATAGTTATATATAAAGGTGTTGGACAAAATAATTGGAACACTTGTTAAATTCAAAGAAAATGTATTTAATATGGAGTTGGTCCTCCTTTAGCCTCTAAGACAGCTTTAATACGTCTAGGAATGGAATCATACAGCTTCCTGACTTCATCCACAGGAATTTTCAGTCATTCTTCCATTAAAACCTTCTCCAGCTCTTTGCGACACGACGGTGGAGGATAGCGGCTCCTAACTTGTTGCTCCAAAATGCACCACAAATGTTCAATAATATTGATATCTTGAGATTGGGGAAGGGCACTACATGTGTTCTAGCTCCCTTTCATGCATGCTCTTCATACCAATTCTTAACAACTCGAGCGGTATGTATTGGAGCATTATCGTCTGGAAAGATGTAGTCACCATCAGGGAATAGAATATTGGCCATTGGATGAACATGATCTCCCAAAATGTTCAGGTAATCGTTGCTGTTGATTCTACCATGCAGGACAACTATTGGACTGAGACATTTCCATGATATGGCGGCCCAAACTATCACTGATCCACCTCCATGCTTCACTGTTGGAAGAAGGCAGTCAGGGTTGTAAGCTTCTTTGGGCTGCCTCCACACATAAACTCGCCTTGAAGTTGGGAAAAAAGAAAAACTGGACTTGTTTGAGAATATGACTTACTTCCATTGGTCTGCAGACCAGGCATTGTGATCTCTGCACCACTTCAATCTATCTTGAATGTTGCGAGTGGAGAGAAGAGGTTTCCTCACAGCGGCTCTTCCATGATATCCAGCCTTATGGAGCTCAAGACAAACAGTTTTAGTAGAAACTGGACTATTCAGATGGTTATTCAACTCAGCAGTCACTTTGGCCGCATTTGTCCAATGATTTTTTGCCACATTGCGTTTCAATGCACGTCAGTCTGTCAGTAAGTTTGCAAGTCCGACCTGAATTTCTGCGTTTGCTAGAGTTCTTGCCCTTTTTTTCTAATTGCATCAGTGTTCTTGATATGGTAGCTCTTGAAAAACCAAACAGTTCAGCAACCTTAGGGATCGTGGCTCCTGCCATGCGAGCTCCAACCATTTGCTCTTTTTCGAACTCGGAGAGGTCACGCATTTAGCTTAAATTTTACTAAATTCTAAAAATAAATAAGACAAAGACAGTAAATTAGATAAATAAACGTATTTACAATAGATATAACCTGCAATCCGCTTTAGTTAAAGTTCTTAATATAATTGATCTTTGAAATATAGGAGTGGATTTTGCAACTGTTCCAATTATTTTGTCCAACCCCTGTAGAAGGGTTGTTTATATGTTCTATAACTTATTTATTTCCTGCTTTTTCATTGCAATTCTTAGACCCATTTGAAAACCCACACGTACATTAATATTTTTATGCTAGTATTTATCATTTATTTTTATACTAGTATATAGACTATTTACATTCGGACTAGTGTATCCATTTTTGATTTTGTTGTCAGAACGTTTTGGTTCTTTATGTTTTATTTTCTAATGCAGGCGCATATCGATTCGGACTACGGGAATTCTGAAGTGAAGCCATTATTTCATCTGTTCACGTTCCACTGTCCAGGGTTATCTCGTCTAATTCCTATTTTTATTACTTCTCAGTTATTTCTTAACCTGTTTCCCCTGAGGAAAAGTACACATTTCTAGGCCCAGATCTTTGAACCACTAGTTTATTGTCCCGTGGGACAATTCTCTGTGGATACTTGAAGTCTTACACCTAATCTGGCTACCTCTTGTTTATCATGCTTGACTGTACTCGCGGAAGCTTTTCTCTTCTGTTACGCCTGCTGAAGCTGCTTTTGAAGACATTCCGTAAATATCTTTCTTTATTAGCGGCTCCTATATCGTATATGGTCCCATTAAGCAGGCCCCCGTGGCTTAGCATATGCGCTGATTCTTTCAGACGTCAAGCCCTTCAGTGTTTCTCCTTGTACAATATTTTCACTTCATTCCATACGGACAGATTACTACCCTTTCATCTCTATGCCTAATCCACCATCCCTGATTTCGTTTTCTCACCCCTCAGCACACCTTTACATGTCCCTAATAGTACTTATTCATCTGCTTATTATGGCTCCTTAATTTTTGCCCTTCAACCTCTCTGGAAGCGCTAAATTGTAAATAAAAACAGTCGCTTCGTGTGAGAAAGGAACTAAAACTGCTCATGTCGATGAGATGTCTCAATAACAATTTCAGCTATGGAGGTTTCAATGTTTGATTGGAGTAAATGTATTCCTTTTTCCTGCTTCTGATTCATTGTAATATGCTAGTCTTGCAATGTTTTATTCGGAATAGTACTAAAGTCTATGAAATATCAAAGTAAAAATATTCTGAATAAAATAGTCTTAAATATTAATGATTATGATGCAAGAACTTTTGAAGCATTTTCCTCACAAGGAAGGCAGGAGTGCCACAAATACGCAGGGGGGTTACAGAGAGTGAAAGTGAGAGAAAAGACTGGTTATAGTGGAGACTGAAGATAGGATTAAAGTTGAACGGGGATTGAAGACAACAGAAGGTGGCGGTTGACGTTGCATTTAAATTTCTGAAGACTGTACTTATCAGAGAAGCAAGTAAGCGGATGGGAGTTCCACCATTGGGAATTGCGAGAAAAAATAGTTGACGTAGAAGTGACGGTTAGATTTAATTATTTCAATAGCAACAGGGTGTGATCTAGATGTCAATCTAGTAGTACGCTTAGTTTCATGTAGTCGGGACATCAGGCCAGAAAGCTCGTCAGAGAATTTGCTATGAAGATTTTGTAGAAAAGACAGAGGGAAGCCATATCTCACCTGTGAGAAAGTGACTGAAGCCGAAATGCCAATCAGGATGGATTACATTGCAGATCTTCTTAGGATTTTGTCAAGATTCTCGAGATGAATAGCAGGAGTACCAGACCAGACATGACAACAGTATTCAATTTATGGACGAATGGTAGATTTGTAAATATGCAAGATGGACTTGAACGAGAAAAGAACCTCTTCCACGACATAACCAACTTTCCTTATAGTAGACGCAGCTATTGATTAAATGTAGATGTTCCTCTTCAAGACAGTTGAAAAAGCGAGGCCAAGAAGACTCAGTAAGACGCTCACCTGGAGACAAACATCAGTCATGCTGATGACAGACAGGGAAGTTTCTCTATGGTGGTTAACTTAGATCTGATTGGAGGTCCTTTTCAAGGGCAACGGCTAGGTTAACTTTGTCAGCTCTGATAGATTTGCCATTGAGACAGGAGTAAATGGTAGCGTCATCTGCTTAAACGCCTATTTGGGAACTGTTGACATCAGAAATATCATTGATGAAGATCAGAAACAGCTTAGGACCCAAAATGGGGCCTTTGGGGACACCCGCGTTCGTGTGAAAGGATATAGAAGGGAGCCCATTCAAAACAACCTTTATTTCACGATTCAATAGGAACTATTGGATTAAATCAAACAATCGTCCTGAAGCTTACGTAGAAGACCAACATGTCAATGCCTGTCAAACGCCTTTGAGATATATAGAGACGCAGCTCGAGATTCACCGTTATTATCTTGATAGAGGAGACTCAGAGAATAGCAAATAGACATAACACAATGAATGCATATTCGCACTCTTATTGAACGTAACACCTCCTCCAGCTAAAAGGGATTAGATACTGTACATGAAAATCGCGATCTCTGATTGTAGGAAGGGCTTCCGATTCTTATCCCGAACGATTTCTTTGTTTTTCTTATTTTGTACTGCAGGCTCCAGTCGTAAAATTTTGGTTTTCATGGAAGGATGACTGCTGGAAATTGGAATAAAACCTTTTCTTTTTCATAGGCTCTGCTGCCTTTCATGACGTGGGCGATCATGACTCTCCCCGCACCTTCTTTTCCTTGTATCGTTTAGCAACTTTTGACTCTTTACCCATTCTCCCAAAACCGGGTTTCGCCATCCGATCATAAAAGCCTTTTTATTTACACTTTTCTTCGTTCCTCACAATATCCCCAAGAACTTTTAACTGTCTAACTTCCGATTGTGAATAGGAATGTCCATTTATTTTCTATTTTGCTAAAGAATTATTCACGATCCTCCCAGGGAATTCTCGGCATCCTTCGGTATAAACCCCATTACTTTTGCCTCCAGTGAAAATCTTTCTTTCAGAAATAAAACAATTAAATATGAAATTCATATTTTTTGTTTTATTTTTTTAAAGAAATATGACATTGGTTACTTTAATTGTTCTTGCCCTACAATGCAGTTGTTTAGCAATTATTATAAACCACGAGACAATCAGAGAGTAGTAACAGAAATTTCAAAAACATACGCTGAGAAAAGTGGGCCTGGAAAATTTAACACTCACATGGTATATTGAAAGGCAATGAAAAAAGAGGAAAGTAGCGTTCCTGTGCGAATAGCTTGCAGAACAAGGACGAAGAGTGATGATAAGCATTTAAAAGTTCCTTAGAGGAATAAATAGCAGGAAGTCGGAGAGAGTCATAATAGGGCACATCCCCAAAGAATATAGTATATAGAAGGAGAACTGTATTCCAACTACGCTTAGTCGCCGATCGAACCTGATTATTTATTTGTTTTATGTTTTTCATTTGTTTTCCCTAAATGCTCTCCCGTAAACAAGGTAGATTCTGGATATCCACATTTTCTTGATTATATGTTGTAATAAAAGAGAGAGCTGTAGAAGACAGATTTATTCTCCCATTTATGTTTTTTATGATATGGACATTACTATATCCGTGATGTAATAAAACCGTAATTCACGGGCGGAATGGAATAACTGAAAGGAAAATGAATAACAAACATGATTTTTTCTTAAAGAGACATTTATACTACTAAGACATCCACAAAACTATATATACATGTATACACATGACCCACGCGAAGAATAATAATATATCACATATGTCTACAGAACAAGAAGAATGCAAGGGAAAACAAAAAGGAAGGTCGTGCATATAATATGGAAATACTTCTGTATCTGGAGAAGCCATGTTTAGGAATCCGGATTCAAATGGACCGGATTCATCTAGTTTGTCCCAGGCGAGTGCATATTCCGAACGGAAACAGCGAATCTTGTTTTTTTCCAAAATTGAGGACTACGTGCTAGAGTTTCTTTCTATATCTGGGAAAGATATATTCGCAAACAGAAGCGCCAGCATGGACCTGTAAGCTAATGTGGAAGCGGATTTAGCCTCTGGTCGAGCTGTCAAGGCGTTCTATAGAATGCAACCTCTTAGTTTGGCTACTGTAAAGCGGCTGAAATTGAATTCCACTTTCGTCGTCTTATGGAGAAACGTCATTAAGCTATCACCACTGTAGCCATGTGACTTTTCTAAAACAAAGGCAGATAATCGTTTTATGTATCCCTACTGATAAGCGGTCTCCCCTTTTCACACAAATGGACTCAACCGAGGTATACATATACTCCTACCAGTGCATACCCGGAGTAGTATCAGAGTAGTAATAGAGGAGGGTAGCACGGGAGTCACCGTCACATGAACCTAGACTCAGTAAGGAGTCATACCGCGATACTTCAATACCAAGACTGTATATATATTATTGCTACTAAGCCGCATTCCTGGATCCACTAACCCGTATTACCAGATTGTATTATTACGTTAATACATTTGTTTTCCTTATCCATTCCTGGCGTTTGTCATTCATTAATATCGGATTCATCTCCGAATCCACAGCAAATTGGCGATGAGTATATCAAACTCAGACGGAAGGAAAACGAAACAAAATTCTCCCTCGTTGTCCACAACAAATTCGCAACGAGTATATCGAACTCACACGGGAAGGACAAAACAAAATTCTTCCTCGTCGACAACAAATTGGCGACGAGTATATCGAATTCATACGGGAAAGAAAGAAAAAAGAAAAATTCCCCCTCGTCGGCAACAAATTGGCGACGAGGTATTCGAACCCACACGGGAAGGAAATCGAAACAAAATTCTCCCTCGTCAACAACATATTGGCGACGAGGTAATCGAAATCACACAGAAAGAGAGAAAACTGCCGTTTTTGCCGGTATCAACATCAACTTAGCGATTTACGAGGATTAAAACACGGAAAATCGAGTTTTTTGTAAGACTCTTATCATGGAGGATATTAAAAGTATTTTAGTAGAACTTGTAAAATAGCAAAATGAACAGAAATTACAACTCTAAGAAAGACAAAACGTACAGCAATTACAATTCCAAGAAAGAATGGAAGAAAAATGGCAAAAATACTTACTACAAACGCAGGAACTAATATTAATGGTAGCGGGTAAAAAACAACAAAATATCGAAAAAGAGGCGACTTTTTTCCAAGAGGGAGTGTGGAATGCGATAGAAACTTTCAAATACTCTCTAGAAGAGGATTAAAATTTCGGGGATTATTTTAGACGCCACGAAGACATCTTTAACATCGATTGTCAAAACTGGACAGAAGCAAAGAAGCTACGTCTCTTGTTCAGAAAATTAGGAACTGAACAATACACACAATTTGTGTATTACATTTTGCCAAAAAAGACGAACGAATTAACGTTTGACGAAGCAGTTACATGTCTTACAGAGCTTTTTAGACCAAAAACGTCACTCTTTCACAAGAAGTGGAAATGTCTTAACCTGGTAAAGGGCGAAAATGTGGACTATTCCACGTTTGCCGCAATCGTGAATAAACATTGCGACGACTTCAAATTGACAGAATTAACACCGGACAATTTCAAGTGTCTCATCTTCGTTCAAGGGTTAGTCTCAGCAAAAGATAGTGAAACGCGCAAAAGAATGCTTTCAAAACTACAAAATGAATCTGGAGTAACACTAAATATCGGATTCATCTCGGATCCGCATCACCTACAATATAAATTGTAATTAATTTTATCGAAATATAGTGTAATGGCTTCCCGTCGAGCCATCCCGCGTTTTTGATTCACGGTTTTTTCCTCCTTTACAGTCAAATCGATAGTGTTATTTAACACATTGAATGAGAAGAATTCATTCTTATGCAAAGATGATAAGTGCAAACATGTACGTCGAACAATAGGCCAGAATTAGAACTAGTTTCGCCAGTTTCCATTTTCCGCGCTTGTAACCACTGTACTACCCGTATATTCAAACTGCATTGTTTTACTGAGATAAATTTCGTCGAGAATTCAAATAAACGTATTAGAAAACAGTTCTCTCCTTTTGGGTTGTATGACCATTCATAAATACTAAATATCTCTTAGCTCATAAAGACTTTTTATCATTAATATTGTAAAATTGCAAAGTTCTGTGTAACACATGTGCACAACATTGAATTTTTTTCCGATTGTTTCTCTCCAGCGCACTAGACGGGGAAAAAACTGTTCATGAGATGATATATAGGATTCACTATTATTCTTGACTTGGTGCTTTTGCTATAAATTTATATAGGTATAGTTTGCCATTTTCTATTATAAATCTGCCCATATTTCTATAGGATTTGCTGGCACCACGTAAAATATTCAATATTAATGAGTTTGTGCAATCAACTTAGATTTCAGTAGTTATACCTTCTACTGTTTTCTTTCGAAAATCTAGCAGAATATTACTATAAAATCATTTGAATGAACAGGATGAAGTACCAGAAACCAGACAGGTTATGAAATTATTTCACAACTTGTCATCACGCGTTATTAAGATTAAGATAATGATGCTGTTTCCTTACACTTATATATGCCTATACTATTTCTCTTTTTTTAATCGTTTCATTCCAGGTAGGGCGATAAAGCCACTACCACACAGGGTGTTATGAGATGGGAAATAATTAGAGAAAATCTTTATTAAGGAAAGAGAATAATAAAAGAACAAGATGGAAGGAAACAATTGCGATTGATATTGCATTTTTAATTTGAACATAAAATTTGAATATCTGTCTATATTTGTGAGATGAGGTAATATGTACATCATTTACATTATTCGGACTATTGTCCTCATCTTTTTCGCCATATGTATTACGACGTTTCGGTCGTTGTACGCTCCGGGCTTCTTCAGGTGGTTGGAATGTCCACCTTTATCCACTGTGCCATGTGTCCTTGAGGACACATTGCATGGCACAGTGGATAAAGGCGTTGGTTAGATCCAGTGACAGGAACCAAAGAGTGTGAGTTCAATACCTGGTTAAGGCAGTTCAGAACTTTCAGATAAGGAAAATTAACATGAGATAACTGATAACTGACATCCATTAAACATAGCACGTGGAACTAGAACAGTCTACCCCAGTGAGCGAAATAAAGGTTTCAGTTGGACATTCCAACCACCTGAAGGAGGCCGGGGCGTACAACGACCGAAACGTTGTAATAAATATGGCGACAAAGATGAGGACAATAGTCCGAATAATGTAAATATTGTACATAATACCTCATCTCAGAAATATAGACAGATGCTGAAGGTTAAAACAGTAGATAACTTGGAGAGGGGAATTAACAGGAGATAACTGCTAAATGACATCCATTAGACATGGCACGTGGAACTAGAACAGTCTACCTCATCGAGAGAGACAAAGTGTCCAGTTCGACCTTCCAGCCACCTGAAGAAGGCCGGAGTGTACAACGGCCGAAACGTTGTAATAAATATGGCGACAAAGATGAGCACAATAGTCCGATAATGTAAATAATGTATAAAATTTGAAAGCCAGATACTGGAAGAATCAGTTGGTTATTGAAGGTCAATTGTTCTGTCGATACTGTAACGGTTGAATTTCTGATTCCCTTTTGGAGTGATAACCCCCTCGTCTGATCACTGGTCATGATGCAATCCAGAAAACTGTCATCTTTAGCGTTGTAGTGGTTTAGGCGATTTTCTTAGAATTTGTTAGTCTTTTAGTTCTTGTATAAACATCTGTAGAAATCACATGATACAAACTCGAACGTTGCCATAATTTTTTATACCCCGTCCGAGCCCATATTCAGATTCCAATCCATGCAGATGAGCCTCAATTCATGGTTTTCCGTCTGTGCATGCTAGCCCGTTTCATGCCTAACAGCACACATCATTCTCATTACTTCTAGAATATGTTACCGTGTTTATATCCACTGTTTGGACTCTGTTAATCTTCAGCAACTAATGATAGAATGTTAATGTTAGCATTTTATTCTCTGCAGGAAAACACTTGTGCTTCATTACGATAGTGTCAAGTTAAAACCCCAGTTCTCATTCGATCAGCGAAGTTGATCAGCGTTGATACAAGGCAAGTACACAGATGAGCGACGTGCCTAACAAGATACAATCACGTTACTTATACTAGCAGGAGATCTCGATATGGGGCTGTACTTCTGGATTGACGGGTCGCATAAACTATCTGAAGTTTGGTGAGAAGTACCTCTGCTCCGTACGAACTTTAATGTCAAAAACTGTTTTAAAAGACTGTGGTTCAAAGATCCTTTAGGCCACGTGGTTTATTAATAAGAACGTTCAAATTCTGCTGTCATTCAATCAATATCTGCTTCTGAGCTCGTGGACCAACTTTAAATAAAATAAAATGCATTTAATTCACAGTGATTCGCCTAAAAATAAAGCGAAAATAACAGGAAGAAAACGCAAGTTTACATGTGGGGAAAAATAAAACTAGTGAATGATATAACAATGTCTCTAAAAATTTCCTGTCGCAGATGAGAATATAAAAATTCAGCACGGAAGATGTCCCGTTGACGTTATCCCAGGCAATCCTGAATTAGTGACGGTAGATTACACTAAAAGAGAATTTAGAACCCACTGAGCAAACTTCGGATATTTTTTACTTTCATTCTCATATATTATTGCCAGAAACCAATGAAATAATCGATTTTTGCAGAATTCAGAGGTTTTGCAGACGCGTTCGTATTTGTTCTGCTCATTCTCAGCAACAACGGCCTTTTCTGATAAAATATTATTTATCCAGACCCCCATGAAGAGAAGATGACTGTAACGACACTATATTACATTTGTTTCATTATCGAGCACATATTTTTGCAAATGTCCTGATAGCACTGTCCCGAGTTTCACAGCGTTTCAATGCTAATTCTTACATAAAACTAAATGTAATTACGTACCAAAGACCATTAAACCCCAATTCTTCCAGTGTTTAATTTCTACGTGTTGATTCCATTAGTCTTCCTTTTAAGCATTACATCAGCTTTACACCACTCTCGATGCATTCTTGCTGCTCTTGCTTTTCATCTTCTTTTATGTGTTTTGTTCCTTCAGGATATATCCCAACGTGGTTGGCCAAAATGTTGTATCCACTGTAGCCATCAATTTACTCAAGCTCGTTAGATAGGTAATCCAATGTTTCCTACTGCCTCTCTACCTTCAATACGTCTTATGAGTGTCAAATGTTTCAAGCCTTCAACACCTAAAATCTTCCAAAATTTAAAGGATCCGTCAATCTCCATCTGTCTTCTTAAAACCTTTTCCTTTATTGTTTTTCGTCACTTCTCCACACTAAAGTATTCTCATTCTATTTCACTCCTTGTACTCCAATTTGTGCTAGTGGTGTTATTACCTTTCTAAGGATTAATTGATTAAATAAAAAATGTATCTCAGAAAATTAAACTGTATCTTTTTTATTGTAAGTAAATGTATATTTTTGTATACATTTCCGTTAAAATTTCATAACACTATATTTCAAATTAAAATGTCTCGTGCTTAAAAGTTCGTTTAATCTTTAATTTGTTTCTCAGTTACATTTGAAAAAAATCACATGATCGGACCTAATTATTCATAACAATAACTGAAGTAGTGAATATGTGACAATGATTGAAGTCATGAATATGTCACAAAGACTGAAGTAGTGAAAATGTGACAATGACTTAAGTCATAACTATGTGACAATGACTGAAGTAGTGAATATGTGACAATGATTGAAGTCATGAATATGTGACAAAGACTGAAGTAGTGAAAATGTGACAATGACTTAAGTCATAACTATGTGACAATGACTGAAGTAGTGAATATGTGACAATGGCTGAAGTAGTGAATATGTGACAATGACTGAAGTAGTGAATTGTTGAGCCAAAACGCCCTCAGGAAACACAAATATGTTGCGCATTATCAATTACATATGTAAAAAGCTATGAAGTGTCCGTGGCTGGTCACCTAGTCATCTACGGTCCTATGGTCACTCAGCTCAAGGATGAAGAAATAGGCTTCTAGGAATCTTTCTAACAAAAAAGAAAGTAGATTGACAAGGATAAATCTGCAAAAGCAAACCCACAGATTGAGTTCCATAGAAGAAAGATAATGTGTTTATTGTGGGATCATCGTTCATTTAGAATCCTTAAAATGTAATGAGAAATAAATCCACATTTATATGTCTGTTGAGTCTTGACTCAATGTTGAATCTCGCCTATTGCATGGAATAATAATGCAACACAAAATGTACTTGGAACAAGAATGTATTATAACAAGAAAGTGTACACAATAAGTACATATAGTATTTCTGTATATTTCTGGGAAGACGTTCCTGGAGAATGTGTTGACTAGCCGCAGTCGATCAGAGTCTCTAGTTGGATCTCGTGATTCCTGTCCCTCGTCTTCCGGTATCAACCATTATTTATATAGTTGGTAGTCACCTATGCAGATTAGGTGGATCCCACCACAACAATGTCAAACGGTTAAAAATGTCCAAAAAGAATCGGTAGTAAAAATGACTTCAGTACTTCAACATGAAAAATAGCTGTTCCCTCCATTAGAATGTCAGGCCAAATATAGCAATTATAACGCGAAAAGAAACTTTGGAACTCGGTTGGTCTATCATATCTCCCCTCACCACATTCATCTGATATTTCTCCAACAGATTATTATCTTTTACGTTCGATGCAAAATGCTTTTATGGGTAAAGTTTTCTTTAATTAAAACCAGATCCAACGGTCGGTCGGTTTAAGGGTGTTCGCATTAAAATCTGCGGCGTTGTATTCAAAAGTATTGAAAAGCTGTCGTATGAGACGCAACGAGTAATTTAAAATAATGGTAAATACACATCTGAATAGAATACAATTTTACTTTAGTTTTTGAAGAATTAAATGGATAAGCAGAAACAGAAATTATTTTTGACACAATCTAATAATTTCGCTAATTTCTTTGTCTAATTTTCAGTATCAGTGAATAACTTAGACTGTTGCTAATTTAATTAGTTTTATTTAAGCTGGGTGATTTTAAGAAAATCTAAGTGTCTAATATAAGGAAAACCTTTAAAATTGCCTTGAAGATATTCAAGATATTTATTGCTTACAAATTCCGTCAAATATAGCGCTTTGTTTAGAAGTCTTCAAAAGACATAGAGGGATGAACATCAACCTACTACTTGATATTGTTTTTTTCTGACGAAAAAAAGGAATTTCTACCATGGAATGATTTATGGATTAATTGCGAAATTCTAAAATGAAGAACTTCGTCTTCAGATCCAAGAGGATTTCAATCATCTCAGCTTCTAATGGAATCGTTTCTCTGTGGTTGATGGCATTCAAAGATGGTTATGTGCTACGAATTGTTCAGATGAATTCGAGATTAAACAGTAGAAGCCTAGAAATAAAAGAAAATGGCACGTTTGAATGAAGTGATAAGATCGACAACCATTTATGTGGCAAGGATTTAGGCTGTTGATTTTATTGCATATAGATGTCCGTCTTCAATCATGTACTTTGCAAAAGATAAACTTGCAATGGCAAGTTTTGTATCAATCTTATATGTGTTATTTCAATTTTATACCTGTTATTAGCATATATTAGATAATAATTTTGAATGACGTGTTATTGCAAAACGTTACTGGTGAGTTTGAGCCCCACTAAATATGGTGTTCTAGGGTAATTACATGTGTTCAAGAATGCACTAATTAATATATAAATTTTGATCCAAATATCCAATAACCTTTTAGTTTTATAGTCATTTTATCTTTTATAACCGAAAAATTCGTGCAAATTAAAATAGGAAGGAAAAAGGTGTATAAGAAGGAATATATACTAGAATGACGGGATGATGTAATATAAAAACTGAAAGATAATGAGATATAAACTGAAAGAAAGAATGAACGAATGCATGAATGAAAGTACGGTTTAAAGGAAATATATAAAGATATAAAGAGAAAGAAGATAATGAAAAATCACTCCAATGAAGAAAATTGTATCAAGCAAGAGTTGTTATGAATGAAAGAATAATAAATTAAATGACAAAAAAGAAAGAACGTCAAAAAGCAATAAATGAAAAATGGTAAGTTACAGGAAAAGAAATTTTTTTTAAAAAACGATAGAAAGAAAAAAAGAATAAAGGAAAATAGGAAAAGAAAAAGTAAAATGAGAAGGAAGAAAATAACGCCAGTGAAACATATTAAAATTTTAAAAAATAGCCAAAATTCTGGTATTAAGAAGCAAACGAATTAAAGGCAGAGAACTGAAAGAGATGGCAACAAAATAAAAGAAAGAACATAAAAAAGATTTTATTACAAAATTACTGAAAGTGAATTAAAAAGAGACGAGGATATGAGTTGAAATTAATTTGCAGTGCATAGCGTTTTAGCCAGCGCAAATATTTCATATCAAATTACTTTCAATTATAGAGATTTAAAAGATCTTTCATAATAACGCACTAAAATATTAATGCCAAGAAGACATTTGTTGTTGTTGTTGTTATTATTATTATTATTATATGGAGGATTATTATTAATAATAAAGATGACAAAAATGATATTATTACTCGGGAAAATCTGTTAGAAAGTTACAACTCTTTTCTGTATCATGTCACTGCTACAGCCACCATAGACGTTTACAGCAATGTCCAGTAGTACGAAGTGGAAGGAAAAAAAATGAAGAACAGAAAGAAAAATGGACCCCAATACAAAAGATCAAAAAAATTGATTGACATTTATGACGTACTTTTTAAAGAAATAACAATAATATATATAATACATATAATATATATAAGACAGATAAAATGTGTTTTATATCTATAAGTCAAATATTAGTAGATGGCACAAAATTACTTTACAAAGCCCATTGCAAGGAAAGACGCAAAATTCTAGAAGCTCTTATTATACAAAATAAACAATGCACAGGAGACGGTTTCTGGAGTGCATGTTACATATTTAATGTACATACATATTATTATAATATTTAAAAAATAAAATTAATGAAAAAGTAATATAATAATATTAAATAAAAAAAATAGTAATAATAAATAATTAAATAAATCGATTTATATTAAATTCATTTCAGAAAAGTCTCTATGCTTATTTTGCTTTCCAGTTATTCTGAAAATAGGAGGAAAATTTGCGTTAAATTCAGAAAATCTGGAGAATGTATGCATAAATTTCAACAAGAACAAGAAAATTGAGAGGAAAATTTACAGAATAAATATTAACGACTTCTTATGAAAAAGTCACATAATTTTCTTCTTTATTCATCACGAGAAAGACCATCTTAATGAAAAAGTACTAACGATTCACTATTTAAACAAACATACAAATAAAGTACACATACAAATATTGATTTTTTTTCGTTTCGGATCTGATGAAGTCTAGTAAGTTCGAAACGCGTCTAGTTTCAATGAAACGGTTTTCCATTTGTCATATTCTACAAACTTTATCTATATTCTCTATTCTATTTCATACGCACCTATGTATATACACACATCTCTGTCATTGTGTGTGACACACGTGCTGCTATTTTTATCGGCTATTTGTATATACGGGTCAGTGGTGCATTGTGGGTAGTCTATTTTGGCGGATATTTTTACCGGAAGTCGTTTATTTATTTATTTATTTGTGCCAAATTATTTTGTCAAATTATTTTGCTTGTCTTTATTTAATTTATTTTTTCATCTTATATATTTATTTATTTATTTATTTTTGATCGGTGTTTTAATAAACGTAGTAAAAAATTGTTTATATAGCTTATTGTCCGTAGTCTATTATGGCGGTTATTTTACCGGAAGTCGTTTATTTGTTTATTTATTTGGGTCAAATTATTTTCCTTCTTTTTATTTATTTTTCATTTTTATCTTATATATTTATTTATTTATTATTTTTATTTTGATCGGTGTTTTTATTAACGTAATAAAAATTTATTTATATAGCTTATTTAATAGTTTTGTTTGGGAAGATAAAGCTATTTGTTGAATTTTGGGGTTTATTGTTTTGGTTTATTCTGTCTATTATTTTGGCGGGAACAGTTTTTAATTTATTTATTTGGATTGATTATCTTTATTTGTTTTTTTTTCTAAACGGCGAGTTTATCGGTATCGGTTGTCAGTTTATTTATATATTTGTATGTATTTAGATCAATTTATTATACTTGTTGTTATTTATTTGTTACACTGTATATTCTGTTTTTGGTTTTCCATTTTTAAGTAACGCAGTATATTATTTTTTATTCATTTTTTATTTTATTTTTTTTATCGTTATATAACAGATATAGCTATTTTTCGTCGATTTTTTGTTTTGATTTTTTGTAGTCTAATATTTTGGTCATAATAGTTTGCTAATTTGCTTATTATTTACTTTATTTACAGATTGTTTTCCTTATTTTGAATTCTATTTCGTCTATTCTAACAGGTGTGATTTGGTAATTTGTTTGGATTAATTTATTTAGCTTATTTTATTGTCATTTTGTTTGTTTATGTATTTATTTATTTTTTTTGCGTTTTCGATTTTTAAGTTACGTCGTAAAAATTTGTTTTCATGTCTGTATTTACAAAATTAATTAAAAACAAGCAAAATAAGTTGACACAAATAAATAAACAAATAAACGACTTCCGGTAAAAATATCCGCCAAAATAGACTACCCACAATGCACCACTGACAAGTATATATAAATAGCCGAGAAAAAGAACATCACTCGTATCCTGACGATTGCATCTAGCATGAAACAGACTGTCGCCTCTAAGTGTTGACTTCTATGTTCACTTTTATATTTACACACGCTCTATCTCTGATATTGAGCATTTTATCCTATAAATATAGCACACTTTATGACTATATTTCTTAATATATATATATATATATATAAATATATATATATATATATATATATATATATATATATATATATATATATATATATATATATATATATATATTAAAAGTCAAATATTAGTTGATAACACCAACTCTTTGTTAACGTTATTTGTATTTTTGTATGTTTGTAACAACTATACTAGCTTCTGGTGACAATTTATGGTGAAAATATGAAATGTGGACAATATTTACATTATTCGGACTATTGTCCTTATCTTTGTTGCCATATTTATCACAAATCTGGCCTTCTTCGAGTGGTTGGAATGTAAAACGGAACCCTTTATTTCGCTCGCTGGGGTAGACAGTTCTAGTTCCACGTGCCATGTCTAATGAATGTCAGTTATCAGTTATGTTTTGCTAATTCCCCTGTCCAAGCTCTCCACTGCCTTAACCAGGTATTGAACTCTCTTTGGGTCCTGTCACTGGATCTATTTAACGCCTTTTTCCACTATACCATGTGTCCTTGTTAGCATGGAAAATAAGGTTGGAAATAAAATTATCAATTATCATTTACCACTTGTTTTTTTCGCAATCCCAGATTTTTTAGAAGTAATTTGAAGTTTTCCAACGGTTTTCTATTTGCATTCAACGCACTTAGTTCGATTGGATGTATATCTGTCTGGACATGAATCTATTCAGAGTTATCTAGTTGATATAATGTATTAATAATAGTGAGGATGTTCTCAGGCCTGACATTTATCACCATTATTATTTAGGAGAAAAGTCGAAAGATTGAAATCTGTGCCCAATAGAGGAGCAAATAATACTCTTGAAACATATTATTATTATTATTATTATTATTATTATTATTATTATTATTTAGCCCTCAATGCAATAAAACAAGCAAACACACGCGATCTCTCCTTCAGGCACATTCACTCAAACACTAAATCTTTCTTTATAAATGTGCTTATACATACACACATACACACGTATATATATATATATATATATATATATATATATATATATATATATATATATATATATATATATATATATATATGTATATATATATATATATATATATATATAGAGAGAGAGAGAGAGAGACAGACAGACAGACAGAGACAGAGAGAGAGAAGCAACAATTCTATAGTTTTATTATTAAGAAGATAGCATGTTAAATCATCTTATGATTAACAAGTGAATACCGCAGATGTACCCTATGTTATATCTATCGAAAACTTGTGTTCGATCATAGGAATCGAATTACTTTATTCATATGCTTAAATGCTTAATGATTATCTATATTTTTCGGATTATTTATTATTATTTCTTAAGCGTTTCACCCCAAGCAAGGCGGGAATCCGCTAGCACGCAAGGGTTTACAGAGAGTTAGAGTGAGTCCAAATAGGTGTAATAGAGGAAAGGAGGAAGAGAGGGATAAGGGATAGATCAAGACATCTGGAGGCGAGAGGTGCGAGACATGAAGCGATTGGAGTACAAGAGACGGCTACATTTAAGAGTTTCGACAGTGATCGGGTGTGATCGAGATGCCAGCCTAGTAGAACGCTTAAATTCATGAAGTCTGGGAACCAGCGAAAGCAGCTCATCGCAGCAGTTACCAGGAAAGTACTTTTTTTAAAGACAGAGGTGGGGCGACGGCGCGTCTGTGAGAGAGCAACTGCAGACGAGATGCCAGATCAGGGCCAATTACATTACATATCCGTCTCTGGATCTCATCAAGAACCTTGAGACAAACATAAGGGGCATCTACAATATATGACAGCAATACTCCATGCAAGGGCGAATGGTTGATTTGTAGATTTGAAGGATCGACTCCGGCGAGAAAAAATTCCTGGCGCGGAATTGCGATTGATGAAGCTATTGACTCAATGTATTTGTCTCAGGTCAGCATTCAATTTGAAACCGATCAGCCGCGAGAAGTTCTAATGCGGGGACAGGGATGGTTCTCTGTGATGAGTAATAGAGAACAGTTTTGTTTTTGTGGCGTTAAATTAATCAGCCAATTCCTGCCCCAGTTCACAACCGATTGGAGGTCCTTTTCGAGACGAACGGCCAGGTTAGTTTTGTTAACGACACTAAATTTGTTTTTGAGGCAGGAGTAAATTGTCGTGTCGTTCGCGTAGATGCCTACTTGGGAATTTATGACGTCAGGAAAATCGTTGATGAAGATAAGGAACAGAGTAGGGTCTAAGATGGAGCCTTGGGGAACACCAGAGTTTGTTAGATATTATTATTTTGGATTTCTGTTTTATAAACATTTCTTTTCGGCTCCAAACCAGAGATCGAAGGTCAGAAATGGCTTCATGACATTTTTCCCCTGATCATTTTTGTAAAAAAAAAAAAAAAGAAACCCCTAAGATCACACTATGTAAGAACATAGTATATTTTAAGACATCGACTCTCACCGATGAGACCTGGTACATTTCCAAAGTCTTAACGATCCAAAAGAGTGGTATGCTATCAAAGGCTTTACTGTAATCTATCCAAACTGTGCTAAGACTTCTGCAGTTTTCCCTGCATTTTCCCAGGATCATTTTATTAGCAGTTGGTCATTGCAACCATATGTGCCTCTTCGACATCCCTTATCTTTCAAGGGAAGAATGCGGTTTACATTAAGAAAAGAGTGTACAGTTCGTCAAGGCAGACATGATCAATTTATAGGTTATCGGCTTATAAGTTTCTTGATCATCTATTTCATCTGATTTTGGTAGGATATATATAATTCTTGCAGTGATCCCTTCTGGAATTTCATTGGGGTTATTATTTAGCATTGATAAAGTATGTGTTTATGAGCTTGGTTACCTTGTCAATTCCTGGGAATACTCATTTTGGGGATTATCTTACAGCTTGCCAAATATGATTCTTGGTTCTATGTTTCTATTCTTCTACAGGTTTATACTTCATGTTCGGACCAAGTAAATGGCTAACAAATAACAAAAGAAGAGTTTGCAGATAAATCGTGTATTGAACAGTAAATACAACAAAAGAGTATTACACAACTTGGAATGTGTGTCGGTTGTTCAGCGCTCAGTCTATATCACTGTTAATATTTAACAGCCACCCCACGAGGGATATATGTGGCACAAGGTCGAGTTTACCGTGAGTTCTACGAGCCCGGAGGCTCGGCCAAAAATAATCCTTTAGAATGCGTATAAACGTGTTCAGGATCTGTCTACATCCCCGGGCGAAACATTACCTTCGGCGAAGCCTCGTCCGGGTTCCTCTCTGCTTGAGTCAGAGAGTTCAGCAGTTGAACAGGCTATGCACTGTTAATATTTAACAGTCCCTTATCCACGAGGGATGTATGTGGCACAAGGCCGAGTTTACCGTGGGTTCTCCGTGCCCGTAGGCTCGGCCAAAAATATTTCCTTAAAACGCACAGAAACAGGTCCGGGCCTGTCTACCTTCAGGGACCAAACTTTGCCCTTTCGCCAAAACTGCGTCCGGGTTTCTCTCTACATAAGACAGAGAGTTCAACAGTTGAACAGTTTAGATCACTGTTTCCGCGAGGCTTAATTTCCTACTAATTTTATAGTATGTGGAAGAGTCCACAATATACTCATTAGAGTAAGGACACCACAACACTTCATTCATTTTTGTTCTCATTTTATCCACTCTGCATTAGGATTATATTTCTTTTTGGTTGCTCCAAATATTCTGCCCAAATTTTTGTACATCTTCAATAGATGGCGACTTTTTGAGTTCTTTAACTGTTTTTCAAATTTCGCCGTAAATTTTCTTGAGGTCCGTTTGGATTATACTATTTTGTCAATAGAATCTATAACGCTTTTCATACCATCTTGGTCGTTGTCCTTTTAATTACAGTTTCTATTTAAGTATTTCCTTGATTGGTCGGATTTCATGCACTGCTTACTTGTATATTTCCGCATGATTTTCTTACTTTTCCGTATTGAAATATTTGAATTTCTAGAAATTTCATCTAGTATCGGTAACTCACATCTGATTTCCTCAATTTCTTCTCTTTAATTTTGCCTTCCAAGTGCACTACTTTTTCTGTTGTTTATTCGCTTATTTTTCTTGATATGAAGTTTTTCATTCCATGCCAGACCTTGTTGCATATATGACATTATTTACTTCCATCATTTTTTTCTATTAGTCTGTCCGTTAACTTTACTTCCAATGCATCGTTTATGTTTATTGATCTTTGTTATATGAATTCTGGAAGCCGGTCTCTTTCTGTTATTTGTGTGCAAATTACACTGCTGATTATTTGAATGATGTGGTTTTTCGTAGCAGTGATTTCAAATCTGTTGTTTCCAATAAATTCTGCTCCAATGCCGTTTGATACATCTTCACCAGTGACAGAATCTGAATCAGTACAATTTGTTGTGTATTCCGGGGTGAAATCCGGTATCAAATAATAACAAACGCCGAGAATGAATATAGGAAAATAAATGTATTAACGTAATAATACAAACTGGTAATACAGGTTAGTAGTTCCAGGAATGCGGGTTAGTAGGAAAATATATATATAGTCTTTGATATCGACGTATCGCTGTATGACATCTTACTGAGTCTACGTGCATGTTACTGTGACTCTGTCTATCTACTACTGTTCGGGTATTCACTGGCAGTAGTATATGTATACCCTGGGTGAGTCCATTTGTGTAAAAAGGGGAGACCCCTCAACACAATCATTATTGTAGCAGCTAGATTCTTCCGTTTTATTTCATGAGCGATCATTATTTCATATCTCATTTATCTTAGTATCTCATCACCTGTCATATTATCTATTTCCACATTTGCCTTATTTTTGTTAGGGTTATGTCTCATTGCATTTTATCTTATATCTAGCTTTATCTTATCTATTTCTTTATTTCAGAGGCTCTTATTTCGCACGAGGTGTCTGCTGACATTGCAATGTATATTTAAGACGAGATAGGGTCTTATTTTACTTCCTATCATATCTCTCTATATTTATTATGTCTGATGGGTGACGTTCTGTTGTGAATTTTTGAGTGCAGTGAAAGAATAAGCTCTGACTTGTTATACTCTTCACGATTCCTTTTCGTTCGATTAATTTTTATTAATTGATTTGGCATCGAGTCACCAGGGACGAGGTTGGAGTCAATCCGGTTTTGGTGACCAGGTGTTTCTTTGTTGGTGAAAGAGTCTGTTCCAGTGACAAATTTTTCGATCTCAGACTGGTGCCTCCCTGAGGGACGCAGCCGTTGTTTACGGGGGTAACGACAGAGCCGTGATGACTTTTTTGTTGTTTTAAAATTTAAGATTTGTATTTTTTGTGTTTTATCCAGAAACACCAATTTTGTTCGATACGATATATAGGACTACTATCGACCAGCACTAAAGAACTCGTCCTGACACGGCTATTCCTCGCCGGATATCATCATTATTATTGTCATTATTATTATTATTATTATTATTATTATTATTATTATTATTATTGTTGTTGTTATTGTTTATGTTGTTACAATTATTATTAAGATTATTGTTGTTGTTATTATTATTATTATTATTACTATTATTATTATTATTATTATTATTATTATTATTATTATTGTTGTTATATAACCATTGCTCTCTGGTGTATACTCATTTCTTTCAAGGTCCCGACCATAGAAGCAATTTTGAAAAATAAATAAATAAATCGAATATATCATACATAGATGACGCCCTTCAAGGTGTGGTCTGTACATGTGGGTACACTTTTTTTGTATATCTTTAAGGCACGGGTTACCAGGGATACCGTCACTGAGTCTATTGGAATCTTTTCCCATCAATCAGAGGGCTCCAACCACTACTGGAATTGTTAATGACCGCCTGTTCCACATGTGTTCCTTTTATTTTGATATGTTTCAATGATCTTCAAAGATACATTGCAGTCTTCATGGACCACCATCTTAATAAAGAGGCACATTTTGTCTTTACGGTCTCTAATCACGATTTCTGGGCGATTAGCTTTGATTGGTCTGTCTGTGTATATTGTAAAATCCCATAATATTGTTACAGGTCCTATCTCCGTAACCGGGTCTGGGTGGTGGTGATACCAATTTCTTGCAGTTTCTCTTCCGTAAGTGTTGCAAATTATCCACTGTAAATATTGACCCACTCTGTCGTGTCGCATCTTATATTCAGTGTGTGCCAATACCGCGCAAGATGGTCAATGGTTTTATCATAGAATCTGCATTTCAGCTTTTAACACTTCACTACGTAGCCCCTGATGGGTACAGGGTTTGTCTCCATCAGCTTATGGGCACCCACGCAGAGTATTCAGCATGAAGCGTTATATCTTTCCATTTTCGCATTTGCTTTGTGTTATGGGAACTTACCCATAATAATAATGGACTATTCCGTACTTCATAAACACTGCGCCTCAAGAGGAAGCAGCAGTGAGTCGTTCAGAGTTCAGAGTTGGTCAGAGTCAGTCAGAGACAGAGTCTCTTCAGACGATTACTGTAAGACATTGGAATAGTGATACTTGTCAAAACAACATAGTTCACTCAAACCAAACCTGATTTTCATTACTAATACTTCTACTTCTTTGTACATATTTCTGTTTGTAATATATCTGTGTTATTGCATACCTGTGTTTGAGTTATTCTTCATTGGTTCTACCTTGGACCATCACCGTGGTACAAGGAACTTGGACCATAAACACTTTGCTTTCTTTTGTAAGTATTTTGCGTCTTCAGTCATTGTATTATGCTATACCTGTATTTCTGCAGTTACATGAATCTCCATTTGAACTTATTGCCTTCCTTTATTACTAAATAAAATCGCTTAGTACTTTCTTTAACCCAGATCATTATCTAATCTTCAATAGTTTCTATATATCTTTGAAGGCCAGTTGTTGTAATAATCCTCTCCTTCCTTCGGATCTGGACACATACAGACGACCAACATTAGCCTTGGGATGATGCACGCGGTGGTAGGTGAGAAGCTTTCTCGTTTTGGCGTCCATTCGCTTAATGTCAGCTACGGTTCAGTTAAGAATGTTGAAACTGCAATGCACCACAGGGACAGGGTGTTTATGGTTAATATTCTGTTTCTTAACTGCAATTCGGTATTCAATACCAGACGCACGCGCCTATAGTACTTACTCTTTTCTTAGCTTCTCCTTCATTGGCTATGTTTCGTACTATCTCCTTCGCTAATTCCTAGGCACCTATAGTTCCGTAATCTTTATGCTAAATCTAAATCTATTGAGTGTGTTTCTGTAATTATCACTTTCTTAAATGTTACTTTTGCACATTTGTCGAATCCGAAATCCATAACTATGTCATCGCTGAAACATTTTATATTATTGAGGAGGTCCTTGATGTCATTGTCGTTTTTGGCAAAGAGTTTGAGATCATCCATGTAGAGTGTTTAGTTTGTAACCAAACCTATAGTTCATGCGTAAAGAAGGTTATGGACATACAAAACAGAAGAGATGACAGTGTTTCCTTGAAAGAATCCTCGTCGGATATTCTGTCTTTTGGAGATGGCATAGCCTCTGGGGTGATTTAGGCATAATGTGGTATCCTACATTCCCAGGCTTTGTTTAATGAAATTTACAATAACGGGGAAAACATTTCTTAAGTCTTATATATCCAAGAGTGTGATACATTATCAAAGGCTTTACAGTAATCTATCCATGTTGTGCTATTTTTTCTATATCGTTTCCTTCAATTTTCCAGGATCATTTATTTAGTTATTATTATTATTATTATTATTATTATTATTGTTGTTGTTTTTGTTGTGTTTTGGATCTCCCAGATTATTATTATTATTATTATTATTATTATTATTATTATTATTATTATCTTTTGCATCTCCCAAATTATTATTATCATTATTATTATTATTATTATTATTATTATTATTATCTTTTGCATCTCCCAAATTATTATTATCATTATTATTATTATTATTATTATTATTATTATTGTTGTTGTTTTGGATCTCCCAGATTATTATTATTATTATTATTATTATTATTATTATTATTATTGTTGTTGTTTTTGTTGTGTTTTGGATCTCCCAGATTATTATTATTATTATTATTATTATTATTATTATTATCTTTTGCATCTCCCAAATTATTATTATCATTATTATTATTATTATTATTATTATTATTGTTTTTGTTGTTGTTGTTGTTGTTGTTGTTGTTGTTGTGTTTTGGATCTCCCAGATTATTATTATTATTATTATTATTATTATTATTATTATTATTGAAATGCGCTCGATGATTATAACATCTGCCTCGAAGTTTCAACCAGATAACCTAGGGGATTAAACGATGATCCGATCCTTTGTATTTGCCGTTTGCTGTTAATCCTTTTTAAATGGGTGTTTCTCTTTTACCCCACTTCCACACGTTTTAAACCAAATCTTCTTCTAATCAATATACTAGCAAGCTTAACAATAGGCAAAGCGGATTAAAATTTAAACAATCTAAAAAAGGACTAATAATATTTAAATATATTTTCAGTGTTAAGATATCTTGCAATCAATTCTCTGAAATGGCACAATAAATAAAACTATAAAGACGTTAATAATTTTAATAAACTTGAATGAAGTCATTAAAGATTTAAAATTTTCAATCTTGAACGAAGTGTTTGAAATTAAATAAAACAGACATCGAAACATATCTAAATTCATAGAACTTTCCTGAGGAAATGAGTAGTTAGTATTAGTGATGATTTTCTGTATGTCTGCTAATCTTGGCTCACCAGTTTGTTGGAAGATGTATTCTTGCACGCTTTGGGGAACAGTTCCTAAAGCGATGATCGCGATGGGAAGTCATTTTGTTTTGAAGATTCTAAATTTTTAGAAATTCCATTTCATGGTATTTGTATTTTTCTTAAAAATAAATTTGATCGGCACATTCACATCAACGCGGCTTAATACATCAGCGAGTAAACATGTTTTTTTTTCTGTGCATATCTTAAAACTTGTATAACACCCTTCTCTGTATGTACAGAAAAGTCCCAAATCCCATTCATATATCTATTAGAATTTAATATAGCTGGTTTATACTCCCATCAATTTTTCTCGTCAGGTTGGTAATAATGTCAACATATTGTTCAATGAATATATTGACAAACTCTATAATGACGCAGTGGGTATTCATGTCCTCTTACTTCTGACGGAGTGATACAAGATGGTCGATAATTTCAGTAGTAGTAGTAGTAGTATTTTCTTTGACTGCTGCTGTATATTCGTTTCTTTCCAAGTCGCAGTCAGCGATCTAAGTTCAGAATTGGCATCATGACATTTTACACTCAGCATTCCTGTAAAAATATAGCCATAAATCAAAGATAACACGGATTTTATAAAATAAAACTTTTCGTAAGGTGAGAGCTGTACGGGTGAGAACAATTGTTTCGTTTTTAAGTCACAGGCTACTAGATATTCCTTTAATAAGTCTAGCACAACTCATATGGAATTATTGATGTCTTTGCATGACAAGCTTCTTGTATTTTGATTTTTTTTTATTTGCAGATCTTCAAAGATACATTACAGGTTTTACGTTAATTTATCCAACCTATGCTGAATTTGTAAACTTTTAAACTTTTTTCCTGCAATTTTCCAGGATTATTGTTTTTATCAAATGTTGGTATTTGCAAACACATGAACCTCTTCGATATCGTTTCCACGCTGGATGTCAACTCGATATTCCTAGACCACGGAGAATGTTCTACTTGACACGTGGCCACAATAATAATCCACTATGATTTATTCATCAAACGTGAATCACATTGACTTCGAGGACATGGCTAACGTATTAAAGTCAATTAAAGTGGGGATACAAAACAGGATATTTGCTGGATCCTATCTTGATTAAACAAAACAAAATGTCTACATGTTAACATCTCCCATTAGTTAAGATCAGAGACTATGAGAACGATAACTGTTTTATCATTAGACTAATTTATTCTTTACTTATTAATTATTATTATTATTATTATTATTATTATTATTATTATTATTATTATTATTACAACACTTATTAATAATCATAATATTAATAACAAAAAAGACAAGGCCAATATTTCAAATATAAAACGTGCATTGTGTAGCAATCCAGAATTCTACGATCTTTCAATATTTAAAGCGTATGATTATAAATTACATATGTAAATTATTAAAGTTTCATCCAGGGATGGGAATGAACAGAATGATAGTAGTGTTCCATAAGATTTATTCTAAACAGTTTGATTCAGTCAGTTATGCGTCATCACGTTTAGGCGCTCATGTATCTTTAGATACAAGACTGACGGGGCAGAATTTCTTTCTGCGGTATACCAGTTGATGTAAATCCCGGTCTATTTTGCCCATAGCTGGGGAGAGAAGAAGAGGATTCATACCATTCACACCATTCTCAAGTGTATTAGCAAGTAAGTGAATGTAATAGATTCGACTGGGATTCGAACTAGGCTCTCCGATTCTTCAATCCGAGCCGCTATTCTTTACTCCATCGTTATATATACAGTTTCCTCTTACTAGCTGATGATGAACTTCCGGAAGATTTCAGGATGAGGACGATGCCAATCGGTTTACTCCATTCAACCTTGCTGCGTTTCATTCGCTTTGTCGTGTTGATTAACAGTATAATATTTTATGGAAAAACAAGTGACATAAGAAGAAAAAATGTTTTTATATTTTTTTATGTTCGTTATATTTGTCTGCAATTTTGAAACATAACTTGAATAAGACAGACATACTCTCGAAATATTGTTAAACTTTGTTGAACATTGTCTTATCTTTTCGTTTGAATTTTTTTCTTAAATCGCCCACTTCTCTAAATGTTTAAAAATACTGGAAGAGTTACGTCAATCATTTTGTTTATTATTATTTATTTTTGGAATCATTTAACACGTAGTGAAAGAATATACAAAATGCACTACTCAAGAGACAGAACAATGAAAGAACAAAGATTAAGAAGACAGAAAATAATGTTTACATTGAATATAAATGTTTAAAGAATCTTTAAATACACAGAAGCACCAGACCAGATATGGCAGAAATATTCAATGCATAGACGAATAGTAAACACACACACACACACACACACACAAATGTATATATATTTACATTACATGAATCATTCATACATAAGCAGATAGTGAAATTGAACTGCACCACATACTTGATATATATATATATATATATATATATATAGGGTAATTAGAGGTGGTGTAACATTTAGCAATCTTTTTCTCGCTAGAACAATTACGACTTTCGGCTTTGTGTAAAATCTGAGCTACGCTTGGAAAATCATTCTCTCTCTCTCTCTCTCTCTCTCTCTCTCTATATATATATATATATATATATATATATATATATATATATATATATATATATATATATATATATGCAGGTATGCAGAAAAATAGGAAAGAACACGTTAGGTAAGTAATACGGAGTTCCTTAGTATTTTTGCTTTTGTTTTGAAAAAGACAGTGCTCCATACAGAAGTAGAGCTTCTATTATAATATTTCTTTTTAAAAATATGATTCCTTCGCTACATAAGAGTTCTCAAACATGAGAAGAAGTCATCAACTGGTTTACCAACATCGACAATAAACCTGATTTCACCCTAATTCAATTCGATATTGTGGATTAACTAAAGAAGAAACAAACATAATCCTTAGTGCCAAGAAATCTGTCCTCATCCATAATGGGGACCAGTGGATTAAAAACACTACTAACAATTTTGACATCACCATGGGATCTCTGGACTCTGCAGAATCTTCGGACCTTGTCGGTCTATTTATACTGTACAATCTTACTGCGCACAGTAAATTATACATTAAGGATATCGGGATATACAGAGATGACGGGCTCATGGTAGTGAGGAGCTCAACAAATTTTAAAACAGATAAGATTAGAAAGATAATTTATAGTGAATTCGGAAAACTAGATATAAAAACTATAGTAAAGACTAAATTAAAAAGGGTAAACTTCCTTGACGTAACTCTAGACTTAAGAAACAACAATTACACACCCTACAGACAACTTAACACTAACCCCTTGTACGTACACCCCAAGTCAAACCACCCTCCATCTATAATTAAGCATATACCCACATCAATAGAGAAAAAAATAAGCACGAACTCGGCAAATAAGGAAATATTTCGACAACACAGTTATTTTAATAACACAGCCCTGAAAAATAGGGGATACAAAAATGCTGACATAAGCTATAGAAACAATAGTACCAATAGTAAGAAAAATAGGAAAAGAAAGATCATCTGGTATACCCCTCCGTTCAACCAAATGGTCAGTACTAAACTTGGACATAAGTTCCTAGCATTAATTGGAAAACACTTTCCCACTAATAGCAAACTTAGCCAGATCTTTAATAATAACACCTTAAAATTAAATTACAGCTGCACTGAAAATCTGGAAAGAATCATAAAAAAGCATAATAATAAAATCCTGGAAAAACACGCATGCCAAAACAGTGTCAATAAAACGCCTAAACTGCAATTAGACAAAAATAATGAAAAATTCTGTGACTGTAGAAAACAAATGCCTCACTAAATCCGTGGTATACCATCTCATCCATTGAGAGTCCTAACACTGACAAGATATACATTGGGTCAACGAAGAATAAATTTAAAATTAGATGAAGACAACAAAAGAGCCCCTTCAACAATATCCAAAATAGAAATCAGACATCTCTATCCCAATATTTCAGGCATTTAAAAGAAACGAACAAAACACCGAAAGTAAAATGGAAAATAATAAATAGAACAAGAAAGTGTAAAACCTGGGATGACCCATGCCCTTTATGCCTACAAGAAAAACTACACATCATTAAGTTTCTAGATAATGAAAAGTTATTAAACCATAGGCAGGAGTTAACTGTTTTTTGCCGACATTAACAAATTTTCGCATTAAATAATTAACAAAAAACAACAAAAAAACAAAAATTACCAACAACATATAAACAAATAAATATTATAGTTTACTAAAAGCCTTAAACGCTCAGCCCAATCATTAAATAGAAAAACCCTTTGTGGAGTCGTCAAAAAAAAATTGTAATCCATTTCAAAACGTTTGTATAAGAAATAGCCATTTGAATAAACAAATAAATAAATATATTAACAGACAGATAATAATGAAACAGAATCCTCTGAACACTTAACGACCTGCCGCAAGGCCATACCATGCCTTTAGACCAACTAGACGGCGACCGCTACTATCAGATTTGAAATAGGGACCCCAGCATAACCTGACATAAACTTTCCGAAGGAGACTGGTCTGTAGATAAAAATTAACTCTTAACTCTTCGACCACCTAACCAATATGGCCGACCCTAGCCGTTTCCATAGTAACAAATGTTGCAAGAGACCAGACTTATAAACACGCGCAAACCACAAGATAGCTTATTCCGAAATTCTCGCTTGACGAGGAAGTGAGACCAGACACCTTAATTCAACTTAATTTCAAAAATTATATTGAGGGTCTCGGCTCTCGCTTTTGAAACATGAGAACTCTTATGTAGCGAAGGAATCATATGTTTTTTTAAATATTATAATATATATATATATGTATATATATATATATAGAGAGAGAGAGAGAGAGAGATTCGACTATCTAGTCCGACACAGTGAACCAACATTCCTATCAGCAGACCTAGAAAATTATTCAATATCAATTTCCAGTTCATGTCAGCGGAAAACTTTAGTCTGAGAAAGCGCAAAACGTGACTTTCCTGGACGTTAGCATCAGGAATGTTGATGGAAGGAAAAAAGGCTTCTCTCGGACGAGTAAAGGAGTGCAGTTTCGTTTGGAAGTTGTTAAAATTAACAAACCGATACGTTACCCAATTAACAAAAGATTCTAGGTATTTTTTTAGATCAGCTTCCAATTTGAGCTTATCAAAGCAATCGGACATCTTAACAAAGGAATAAATAATGTTATCAGCATGGATACCGAGCTGAGAACTGACATCATCAGAAAGGTTGTTGACGAAAATTAGGAACAACTTATGTCTAGAGCCCTGGATAGGAAATTAGGAACAACTTAGTATAGAGCCCTGGGGGACACATGCATTAATGCAACAAGATCTAGAAGAGTGGCCATTCAAGACAATTTTCATTTCGCGACTTGATAAAATACAGTTAAAAAATTCGTCCAGAAATACCATAACCATTTACCATGTGATGAATAACAGCATGCAAAACGCTGTCAAATGCATTCCAGATATTCAAAGCAAAAATCCGAGCTTAACCATTCTTACCAAAAGTTGATAGACAATTTCAGCGATAATAGTTAATGCATATGACCTTGACCTAGAGAAGCGAAAGCCATATTGCTTATCTGAAATGAGTTCTTGCGGTGTGAGATGCTTAATCAATTCAACGTTTACTGGAACCTCTAGTAGATTCTCAAAAAGAGGTAGAAGGCTGATAGACTGATAGAAGAATCAGCAGGTTCCGCTGAGCTCTTAAAGTCTCATACTACAGAAGAGGATTTCCAATAAGCCAAAAATAAGAAGCAGCAAGGCATTTATTGTAGAGTTTAGAGAGAACAGGAATCATTTCTGAAGCTCCTTTCATAAGGATTATTGCAGGGATACTATCAAATTCACACGTTTGTCTGGATATCCGTTTTAGAGATGATAACAGAAGCCATAGATAGAGGTATATGAATATCAAGTACAAAAGACTCAGGTATATGTGGAAGGTCAAAAAAACATACTCGAAATGAATCAAGAGTAGAATTGAAAAAGAATTTACGAGCAAAACATTTTGTTTTATCATCAGTTTTTAACACATTAATTTCAATGATGATAGGAGGGATAGATAGTTTACTCTTATTTACTACACTATTAAAGAGCAGCTGATAAATACGAGAACCAGTCTTCCTTAGTATGACGATAAACTACATCCGGCAGCAAGGCCTCTGATCGGCTAACACGTGCTAGGGTTCCAGTTATGGTCAAATACTGAAACCCCGCAAAATCAACAATACGTATTTTGTAGTGAAATTAGCAGCAACGCATTTTTGATGCAAAAGCTATATATTTAGAAAACATACCTTTACGCTGAAAGTATAAAATTCTGTACAAAATATTTAGATATTTGTATTGAATTATACACAGAGATGTTGATATGCTACTAAACAAAATCAACAATTTAAATATTGTATGCTGTTTTAGCATGCGATTGAAAACCGGGCGATATTTCTGTTGTCCGTTAACACCTCTTAATGCCTGTTGTCCCCAGGTTCATTCTGACACCCGGTATCACCTGTTAGAGTCTCACCTATGGCTAAATAGTGAGCCCCAAAACTGAAAGTAAAAACTATAAAAGTTTAAAAATACACATTGTATAAAAATACCAGCAATACATTATTATATAAAAATTAACCTATTAATGGCCATTTATAGTAAAATTACCTACAATACATTTTATCTGTCGGCAGACAATTGCATTCAAATTATATTTAATTGGAACCATAACTTGTGTTCAAAATATTTAGATTTCGGCATTAAATAACCCAATGAGGTGTTGATATGACGCTAAACAAAATCAACCACCCGACCACGAGAACCAAACATATTAGAGTCTATTGCGTCTCTCATTCTATTAACAAACAAAGACTTATCCTCTTTGAGGGAGCGTTTGCAATTAGTATGAGTATACACAAATACGCGTCTGGTCAGTTCGGAACTGTCATGCTAGTACAGACAGAATAAGTGATTTCTCTGGGCTAAAATGTCTGGAAAGGCCACTGTGAAACAAGGAGAAGATTGTGGTTTCACTTGCTATTTGTAACGAAACCTGCCGGCTTTAACCTATGAAGAAACCTCAGTAGTACAATTCATGAAGGTTAAGAATATCAATCCGATGGGCGTCTCGAAGAAAGTCACAAAATAAATCCAAATCAGCAAGCTGGTAACAGAAAGAGGTTTTGTGAATAGTAGGTTCCAGCCTAATTGATTACTCAAGACAGATATCGACAAGAACTAGGAGAGGAAGTGTTATGGGAACATAAAAAGCCTATAAAAACAACACATCTCACTGGGAGCAAGGCACAATTGAGAAAAGAATTGGCAAGATGGTTTACATAGTTCAGGGACAAAAATTCTCACACAGGAGACAGGTAAACCAAATAAGGAAAAGTATGTTACAGGAGGCTGACTGTCCACTTCAAGAAGAGGTAATGGACACGATTTTCGATACGTTTGATATAAAAAGACCGCAAACAATGCCAGAACCAAGAAAATCGTCTCGAAAAAGAAAATTTACAGAACCTTTGGAAATAGATCCAAAGAAAAAAATATATTAAAAACCCCTGCTACGCAAAAGCTTCGGAAGGGGTTGTTATGGGAACTTACCCATAATAGTAATGGACTATCCCGTACACCTGAAATACTACGCCTCAAGAGGAAGCAGCAGTGTGAGCCAGTCCTTTTTGGACGTCTCAGCTATTCGGTCGAACTCTCTGCCTCTGAGGCAGAGGGGAACTCTCTGCCTTTGGGCAGAGAGGAACTCGGACGAGGCTCCGCCGAAGGGCAGAGCCTCGTTCGAGGTGGTTGACCACCCCGATCCCGTTTATACGGGTTCTACGGGCAATTTTTGCCCGAGACTACGGGCTCGGAAAGCCCACATTAAACCGGCCTTGTGTCACATTCGACACACGTGGGCGTGTTGTTAAACATCGTGTGAGTCAGACACAGAGTAGTGTCAGTCAGTCAGAGACAGAGTCGCGTCAGACGATTACTGTAAGACATTGGAATAGTGATACTGGTCGAGACAACATAGTTCTCTCTAACCTAACCTGATTGTTATTACTAACACTTCTACTTCTTTTGGACATATTCTGTTTGTAATATATCTGTGTTATTCCATTCCTGTGTTCTAGTTATTCTTCATTGGTTCTACCTTGCACCATCACAGTGGTACAAGGTACCTGGACCATAACAGGAAGTAAGGATAACATCAAATAGAGCAGAATGTTGTTCAACGTTATTAGGGAAACGACTAGGGAAAACCACTATTTGACTGAGAGGGTTTCGAAAAATTAAAAGTCTGAATACCGGCGACATTAGCGACATTATAATGATTATACCACTTGACGTAATGAGCATTAAATTCACCAAACACCAAAATATTCGTAGATCATCAGCGAGCCATCTCTAGCTTCTCTGAAATGTTGTCTATTATGGCAGCCTTGAGAAAAAAGGAGAGCTAATATTATTGTTAGAAATTTTGGGTTTTATTTTTTCACTAACCAAATTAAATAAGCCATTCTTTTTCACATTTCCTGAAGGCAATTACGGTAGGAAATTATACGAATCTTTATAATTATGATAATTTCTGTTCAGTACAATACAAATACAGATGGCCATTACCCGAGAAATGGGTTATCGTTAGTTACGAAATATTTCCTTCTTTTAGGCATAAATTCTATTGTTAAGTGATACTTAATTAGATACTTAATTGATACGTTGATATTTAATTTCGCTTCTAATTACTTAAGTAATGTTAATGCAGCCTTGATATTGATAATACTCTCCCGAGTATATTAGCAGTTTCACGCAGTACAAGGTTTTGAAACGGATTAATAATATTATTTCTATCATTATTATTATTATTATTATCATTATTACTATTATTATTATTATTATTATTAACAAACAAAATAATTGACGTAACTCTTACGATATTTTGCAACACTTAGAGAAAAGTGCGATTTAAGAAATGAAAAAGAAAAATGCCAGTGTTTATACTTTGACAGTACTGTCGAAATATTGTCAAACACTGTCTCTTTCTACATTATTTGCATTATTCAGAGTATTGCCCTCCTCTTTGTCGCCATATTTATTAAAACGTTTCGGCCGTTGTACGCTCCGGCCTTCTTCAGGTGGTTTGAATGTCGAACTGAAGCCTTTATTTCGCGTACTGGAGTAGACTGTTCTAGTTCCAAGTGTCATGTCTAATGGATGTCAGTTACCTCCTTTTAATTTCCCTCTGAAAGTTCTCCACTATCTTAACCGGGTATTGAACTCACATTCTTTGGGTCCTGTCACTGGATCTAACTAACGACTTTATCCACTGTGCCATGTGCCCTTTCTTTGTCACTTGTCTTAAATCGTAGTCTTTTCTAACTTTATTTTTATTATTATTATTATTATTATTATTATTATTATTATTATTATTATTATTATTATTATTATTATTCATTATATCGTAATAATTATTGCGTTTATCCTCATAGGCTTTGGGTTTTTTTTACAGGAATTTCTTTGAGGCTAATTATGTCTAAATATTATTAACGTTAATATAATCACCGCTATCGCAGGGTTTCTCCTTACGAGCAATTTCGCCTGTGCTATTAGAGGCGAACGTCTTTCATCTGAATTGCTCAGTAGAGGAAAAGAAAGAATGATGAAAATGTAGTGCAAACAAGTAATCATGGCTAAGCAGGACTTTCTGTCATTTAATGCTATTACAAATTTTCATAAATTAGCGAAATTAAAAAAGAAAATAAACAAGTAACGAATCGATTTGAAAATTCTCATTTCGTGACGAGATCATCAAATGCATTTATATATAAGAACTATTTCCAAAGGGATTTAAAATGATAGACACATTTTTTATTTATGATTTTTTTTATATATAAATTTCAGATAAACTGTGGCAAAGCAGGAGATAAACGACGAATCAGCAATACATTCTGTATATATATACAGAAGACATATTTTGTAAGGTTAACGTATTCTTGCATGTAATGTTGCAGAGCATGTGCTCGGGCAAGTTGTCGTGTGGTTAGAATATGAGCGTTAAGTTTTCGAATCTCAGCATGGTTGTTTTTTTCAGGAGGTGTCTTCTTGATAATATTGACCAGAAAAGACCATCTAGTGCTACACTCTTTGGAAATGGCTGAATATCACAACACAAGTGAGTGGAACTGAGTAGAGGAATCTATTCGATCATTTTACTTATTGGAAGTCACAAGTCATTGTAACAGAGAGTGTGAGCATACTGGTCTCTTGCAAATCAGTGTTATGACTTGATTATGCAGTCTGTCTTATAAAGTAAGGATTTCTCAGGATAGGTGCAGAATAAAATACAGGTTGGATCTATAGGCTCTGTGGACATGAATTGAACCCGGAAAGACAATTTTAACAGCGATTACCAGACAATCATATCCGGAGAGGCAACCCGCAATTTACCAGGAAATATGGAACTTTGTAAAACTATTTTGGAAGCATTGTTTTCATATAAACAGAAAATCAATAAATGAATGATCCTACAACAACAACATCTTCTTCTGCTCCTCCTCCTGACTGTTTTTATATGTACTTCTGACTTGCATTCTTAAAACTCAATTATTTAGCTAAATGTATCCGTATATTCTAATCTAATAATTTCTTTTCCCCAATTTCCTCTTTGTAGCTCTTAATAAATTGTAGCTTTTTGTTATCTTTACTAAAACCTGTTCTCTCACGATCGTTAAGTAGGAAATGTGTTGCTGTCCTCTTTCCCTGTTTCCTTTAAAATATCATGTGAGTATCTTATTTTCTAAGTCTTCTTTCCTCATCATGTGTTATTTAAATTGGAACTGTCTCTTTTTGATTTTAAGTACAAGTTTCTTTTTGTTTCCTTTTTCTCTAAAATATTGTCATTGATCAAATGTTGTGTCTGTGATCTTAACATTGTTCTGTAGACCATTTCTGATGCTTCAAATCTTTATTATGCGTGAGGAGATTTGTTCAACATTCATAGTCATAGAGGAGGACTGCTGTCATGTAAACGTTTATTACTCTTTTCTTTGTTTCTAACAAAATTTTCCTATTTCTTAATACTTTGTTTATCCTTTGGAAGTCGTCTTTCGCTCTCCTAATGCTCCTTCGGATTTCAGTGGCGCACTTTCTGTCTTCTGTTAAAACAGTTTCTCTACTCATTTGATTTTCATATATCCAATTTGTAATTTACATATGTGACGCCAATCGCCGTCTTCTGTCGTTCTGAATCCTGTTCATTTATTGTCCTTTCTCCTTAGTAACTCGTTCTTATTCTCTTTCTTTCCCATGCGTTTTAGTGGCATTATCGCTTTGTTTGGTTTGAATTGATTTGAAAAAAAAAAAGATTTCTACATTAAAAAGATGTATTTAGTCTAGTGTAATTTATATGTTTTATCTGAAATTAGCTTTACATTATTTTAGGGAACCCCTTTATTAATAGTCTAAGAATCGGAAAACAATAAAAATATACAGATTAAGTATATAGATGTAGATGCCTATATCAGAGAGATAACGAAAAAATCACCCCAGACCAGAAATATACAGACGTCTTAAGTAAATAAAAGTCTACTCCTAAAACAATAATTTAAATACTTTGAGTTTTCCTTTCAAATGTCTGTATTTGAACAACAATGCTGTCTCTTTATCAAGGTATATAGAGTTTATTGACTGGTGTGTTTGTTTTTTTACGGATTATCAATATTTTTCAAGTTATTTATAGTTGAAACATATGTTTAGATTATTATTTCTTGCAGAAATAAGGATTTTATGATACAATCCATATTATTTAACCTATAGATCGGAGTATCTATTTTTATCTAACCTTTTCTTTTATAAGAGGGTTATAGCTAGTTAACTGATCATGAATGAAAGCTATCAGAAAGATAAATCCTGTGATTTAGAAGATTACTGTAATAACGCCAAAAAAGTAAATAATGGAAAGCGAGAACAAAGGACTAACTCTGTAAGAAAAATATTGTACGATTGTCAACAAAATATTTGAGATACGAATAAATGTCATCAAAATTTAACTACCTGGTTAGTGTAATAACAGGTGACGAAAAACTTAATTCAGCAATGCAAAAGATTATATCTTGAAATAGGTAGAATGTAGGTAAATAGGTAAATGTAAAGCAATCAAAATATTAAGAGATAATTGTTATGCTCCAGGTTCCTTGTAGAACGGTTATGGTCCAAGGTAGAACCAATGAAGAATAACTCGAACACAGGTATGGAATAATACAGTTATATTACAAACAGAATATGTACAAAAGAAGTAGAAGTGTTAGTAATAACAATAAGGTTAGGTTAGAGAGAACTATGTTGTCTCGAAGTATCACTATTCCAATGTCTTGCAGTAATCGTCTGGCGCGGTTCTGTCTCTGACTGACTGACTCACACTCTCTGTGACTGGCCGGCTGCCTGACTCACTCACTGACGGACTGACTCTGTGTCGATATTCAACAACCCCCCCGCAGTGGTCGAATGTGGCACAAGGCCGGTTTAACGTGCGTTTACCGAGCCCGTAGGCTCGGCCAAAAATACACCCATTAGAACCCGTATACACGGGTTTAGGGACTGTCTGCCTCCCCGGACAGCACTTTGCCCTGCGGCAAAGCCCCGTCCGAGTTCCTCCCCGCCGAGACGGAGAGTTCGACAGCAAAGAACAGTCTAAACGACTGTTCCGACATTGACTCTGTGTCTGACTCACATTACTGCGTCCTCCTGTGGCGCAGTATTTATGGTGTACGGGATAGTCCATTACTATTATGGGTAAGTAAGCAAAAGGAAGGTGTTTCAATGGCTATGCCATATTTATTCTACTCTGTATCAGCGAATAGTGGTTCTAATGAGATATGAAGAGGAAAACATGGATTGAACATTCGAGCAAAGGAAACGTTTCAAAGACAACTGGAACTAAAATGACACTTATATCTAAAACAAGAAAGATGTCTTTGATAGTTCTGGGACACATAATAGGGAAAGGAAATTTGGAGAACTTGGCACACACGCGGCCAGAGTATGAAGATAAACTACTCAAAGCATCAAGGAGTTTGAACGGGAGTTTTTGAGGAGTGTGGAACCACCTTTCAATTGCTGTTGTTTCGATGTCCGTCTTGACCCGTGTTGGTAGCATCTGTGAGGGTCTGAGCTATGGACAAATAGTGAACCTCGAAACTGTCTTGAAAATATAAAAATAAATTAGATAGAAGAATCTGCAATACATTTTCCCATCTGTCTTTCTGCAAATATTTTCATGGCAACTGCTCTGACAATTTTTTTTTTACTCCAACTTTAAGCGTGCTACTTGACTGGCATCTAGGTCCCACCCCTTTACTGTTGAAATAGTTAAAGATTACCGCCACTTCTACTCTAACAGTTTCTTTTCTCGCACTTCCCGACAGTGGAACTCGCTTCCGTTTCTTTGCTTCCCTGATAACTACAATCTTCAAAAAATTAAATGCAATCGTAATCGTCATCTTTTATCCTTTTCTTAATAAGCCTATCCATATACCCAGTCTTTTCTTTCACTTTCACTCTCTATAACCCCCACTGCGTTCTAGTGAGATTCCCACCTTACGTGGAATGAAATGATTTTAAAAAATACTTTTCCGAAAAAATAAATCATTAAAATTGCAAGAAGATAAAATTTTAGCATTAAATGACTGATAAGTAGTTGATATGTTTTTAAATAAGCAAAACAAAAACATGGGACACGTAGAACCTATTCCTGAAATCGATAAACAACAAGTATATATAAATATTTTGTTTCAATGGATACCAGAAGAAACATTAATGATAACGTGCCAACATTTGGTTAACAGAGTAGGCAGCTGGGGAGAACTTTGGACACTATAAACCATTGTAAATAGAAGAGAATTCATGCAATAATTACAATATTTAAGGTAGTTTATAATATAAAAATTAGAGTAGAAAAGAAATTACGTTCGAAATAACAATGACTGTGACATTAATAAGTAAGTGGTATAATGTCATTGTTTCTTTGGAGAAGCGCGCTAATAAGTTTTTAGAGATTGTAGAAATTAGCGCTGGAATATTATGGTACGAGATCGACCAATATAGGAAACAATAATACCAGTTAGTTTTAACGACTTAAACAATGTCTAACGTTGTTATCATATTAAAATCTTGTTTCTTCATCTGTAACGGCAAGGGCCCGCCAGTCTACTTATATTGTAGGAAACCAGCCAAATTCCTTCCGTATTCCGCCGGTGAGAAATAAGTTCAAATCAAACAACCCCCCCATCCGCAATCCGCTGCTCTACGCAAACGAGACCCAATAGGATGCTTCCCCCATCACTACAATCTTAACCTGTTCAAGTCTAGGGTTAATCGTTACTTTCCTTTCCTATCCGTACAAACTGCCAACTAATGTAATCCTCTGTCTTGAGTGGCCACCGGGCTTTGTACAGAATGAAACTTACTGTCACAAAATGAAAAAGAAAAATGTAGTTAGCTTGAACATAATAATCCACCATTGACTCTGATAAATAATCAAATATTCCAGTTTGATTGGAACGACGGAAGGGAAAGATATAGAAGAGATGATGTTTGCTTTTACTAAGTAAAAGAAAGGAAAGAAGGAATGATAGAATGAATGAATGAAGGAAGGCAAGATGGATGAAAGGAAGGAAGGAAGGAAAGAAAGAAAGAAAGAAAGAAAGAAAGAAACAAACAAACAAACAAACAAACAAACAAACAAACAAACAAAACAGAAACAAACAAATAAGATGCTATGGAGGAGCCAATAGCGCTCACAACAAGAGTAATATCTATTATAGAAAAAAGAATGTTGAATATTTATATTTGTACCCTCTTATTTCTTTAAATACTAACATGCGTTAATAATTTATGATTATTATTTCAATACTTGGTTAATTTTTTTAGATGCAGTGATATAACGATGCAATCGGAGAATTACTACGGGGATTTTAAATTTGGTGAACTGGCAAGGTGGTTATTCAGTCCTTAAATTAAGATTCATCAGAACATAGAAATAAAAAAACGAGGAAGTATTACGACCCCGAGGAGATTTCAATTAGTCTAAAATATCCGTTAAGTAAGATTGTTTTTAAAAATAAATTGTGATAAGAAAAAGGCAGTGAAAAATGGACACGCCACCTGAAAAGTTTTACCTGATAGCGTCTCTCCACAACTTCCACCATTTATATCCCTACTAATCTCTTGTTAGGTAGATTATTTGCTGTTTCTCTGTGTCCCACTTGTCTTCAGTTGTTATCGTGAGTCTCAAATTGTCTAATACGTCTTTCCTTACAATGTGTCCCAGAAATGTCAACTGTCTTTTTCCGAATCTAGATACAAGTGTCTTTTTTCATATTTTACTTAAAACTTCCCCGTCTCTCACATACTCAGTCATCGGTATTTTAAGTATCATTTCACAGAACTACAACATATGTTTATCTGGGAGGAAGATATTCAGCATTTACTATCTTACGGGAGGGATGGCTATTATGTAGCAGTTCAGCATTAATTACATTGTTTTAAGCGAATTTTCCTGTTTCTTTATACTTTGCTTAGCTTCCGGAAGGCAACATTCACTATTTCAATGCGCCTTCATATTTAGGTATCCATCGTCTGTAATAGCGCTGCTAGATACATACAATTCTTTCGTTACTTGATTATAATATATTCAGTTCCTAGATCGCAATTTAAATAGTTTTTCTTGCTGACGACCGTACGTCCTGTTTTCTTACACTTGAGAGTTAGTCCTTTCTTGAGGCTTTCCTGTATCAAATTTTCTAGGAATTCCTACAGTTTTCGGAGTCTAAAAACAAGACAACGTTTTCTAATAAGTCCGTGCCGATCAAAATCAGTTACAACTTTTTCTCCTTTCCTCGCTGTATATATTGAAAATATCCGAGAAAGAGACACATCTTTGGATCACACACCTTTCTAATCATTCTCGATTTATAGTACTTTCGTAATGGCAAATTCTGATTATTGAAATATCATTGCTGCCATATATGGTCTGGAGCCCCTTCTGTTTGTCTCAAGGTTCTTGATAAAATCCAGAGACGGATATGCCATGTAATTAGCCCTGATCTGGCATCTCGTCTGCAGTCGCTCTCTTACAGTCTTACAGTCGCCCTCTGTCTTTTTTTTACAAATGCCTTCAGGGTAACTGCTCCGATGAGTTGCTTTCGCTGGTTCCCAGACTACATGAATTAAAGCGTTCAGCTAGACTGGCATCTCGCTCTCACCCATTCAATGTCGAAACTGTTAAATGTTGCCGTCTCTTCTACTCCAATAGCTTCATGTCTCGCACTTCTCGCTTGCGGAACTCCCCCCTTTTCTTGTTTCCCTGATAGGCTTAAACTCCAACTATTCTGATGTAATGTCAATCGACGTCTCCAGCTGCCTTGATCTATCCCCGATCTTTCTCTCCATCATTTTCTATATCATTCCTATTAGTTCTGGCTCCTACTCTCTGTAACCCCTTGCGGGCTAGCGGATTCCCGCCTTGCTTGAGGTGAAACGCTTAAAAACTAATAATAAATAAACCGAAAAATATAGATAATCTTTAAGCATTTAAGCATATGAATAGAGTAAGTCGAGTTCTAAGATCGAACGCAAGTTTTCGATAGATATAACGTAGGGTACATCTGTGTTATTCACTTCTTAATCATAAGATGATTTAACATGCTTTCTTCATAATAATGAAACGATAGAATTGTTGCATCAATCTCTCTCTCTCTCTCTCTCTCTCTCTCTCTCTCTGTATGTGTGTATCTATATGCATATGTATAAAGAAAGAGTTAGTGTGTGAGTGAATGTGCGTGAAGGAGAGATCGCGTGTGTTTGCGTGTTTTATTGCGTTGAGGGCTATTGGTGTAAAAAAAAAGTGAAATATAATTTGACATCAAGGCCTTGCTTTAGCATACGTAAGTCTTCTCCTTTGACAATAATTAGATTTTTCGAAGGGACGTTATTTTTTTAGTAAGCAAAACGGTTCGAATTTCTATGCTAATTGATCGCTTTTTTTTCTTTTCTTTTTTATTCTCTCCTTGCATGTACTGCATTTTAGAAAATTGTTTTTTTGTAAGATATTGTCGTGTTTATGTTTAAAATCAAAGAATCATTCCGGCTTCCTGTTCTTGGGAAGGGAAAATGTGTAAAGCAAGAAGAAAGTTTTGAAGAACTGAGGAATAAAACTGATAGAAATCATTGAATGAATGAATAAAAGGATGGTATGGGTTTGGAAGTTTTAAGATTCTAAGATACACAGTGAAGAGAATAAAAGAGAAGTTGAAATTTCTAACAAGTGGGTTAATTCGAAGATGACAGAGTTAACTTAGACGGAAGATAAAGATAACGATGTCTAAGGATATTTTCAAGGAGAATGAATGTCAGAAAAATAAAGATAAAATGAGATGAAATGCTAAATCTTTGGAATGGAATATGGAAAAAATGAAGCAAGGTAGGAGTTTAAAGGGAGCCAAATATAAAGAAAACTGAAAATCAGTAAAATTATACTAAATTAGCAAGACTTAAAATTAATGCCCCTTAAATATATGAATATATTTTGGAAAAAGTGTTGCAGCAATAGCTAAATAGTCTTTTATTTTGTCCTGGGTATGAGGATAAACTGAATCCGTTTGGGAGATTGCAGGACCTGAGAAGTATGGAAAAACCTCTTACTAGATGTTGATCCACGGTACGCCCTAACCCGGGGTGGTAGCACATGTTAGGTTGCGAGCTATAGGCAAATATTGAACCACGAATTAACAGTACATATTTATAATAAAATGAGGAACAATACAATTTTATAGTAACATGACAATCAGTACAACATTAAAAAATATAAAAAATAAATTTTATATTAAAATTACCAACACTACATATTATGATCTAAAAATATATATATCTAAAAAAAAATCCCATGAAAGCATAAAATTATGTAAAAATATCTGAAGTTGAAACCATAAAATTACGTACAAAATATTAAGATTTTGGATTTAAATAACCCATAGAGGTGTTGATATACCACTAAACAAAATCAGCCAAACAACCAATCGTAGTTTGATTTCAGAATCGAAAAATATTGATTTTGTAATCATTTCAGAAGGGGTCCTACTGATAATATATATCCACTGTCAAATCGATCCCTGATTTTAAATGAATTGTCTTTCCAGTATTTAATTTTACAAATGTCAATTTTGAAGCTGTGTCACGTCATCGATATCTGCTTACTGTTAAGCATTTGGTAAAAAATACACCATCAGTAGTACGCAGTTATCAGTTACGTAAACGCAATTTCAAGCTTCATATTTGTAAATAAATCCGAAGTAAATCTCGAGAGAAATGCTAGAGTATTGCAAATATGGGGCATCACTTGATCTGCTGTAAAAATTGTTAATTACCGCAAAATGGTAGACTTTAGATTCGACGAAATCTCGTCGAAGATTTCTTTTTATCACATAGTGAATATCGCTAGGAAATCCAGGCAAGGAATAAGGCTTGAATCACGTGAAAATCTTGGAACAAAATCAATGTCATGAGAAAACAAGAACCATGAATTTTCTCGTTATTGGTGTAGGCATTCCAAAGAATTTGGCACAAATGCTGAAATAACTGGACATCGAAAAGGAATAGGAACTATCAAGACGTCAGCACTATTAAAATCAGTAGAAATGCTAAAGAGAATTATCACGTCCTCTCTGAATTCCTAGAATAAAGAATTATCATTATTCAAATTATTTTCAGTGGGATTTATGTCCTCATAATTGTTGATATTATCGCAACGTACAGCTCACCAGTAATTTTCACGTGTCTACCCATCTAGATAAATATTTACCATGGCCTCCCCACTGGGACGGAATGTGACACAAGGTCCGGATTAATGTGGGGAAAACGTGAAGTTGCGTCGGTGTCCAAATGTTATAAAAACAGTCCAACTCTTGGCCTTAGAGAGAGAGGCTGGCTAGAGGTGTGATTTTCCTGACTTGCGCCTCTGTCTATCCATCCAGATAGCTTTCAGCGAAATTCGAACTGAAACGTTTATTTAGTCCGTGGGTATAGATTGTTCTCCTTCCACTCTCTAGATAGATCACGTATTGTCAACCGTAAGAAAAGACAATTAGAACGAGATGGAGCGTAATGGAAGAAGATGTAGCAGCAGTAGACAGGCATTAACACAGTTAGGTTTAACGGTTCATGATCCAGGTTCAGTTTGTCTCTTGCATGGAACGCATAATGCCTTAAAAATATTTTAGTGATTTCCGTGACAGTAATTGTGGGTTCAAACCTTGAGCTGTGTAGCACAGACAGAATCAGTAGAAACAGGGCGATCAATCTCCATATATTTAAAAAAAAAACGGTTCAATTTAAAATTCCCTAACGATTACCAGGAACGAAAACAGCGTTAAAAAAGTTATCAGAACAGCAGAAACGCTGTGTAAATAACATAAAAAATAAAGACATTATTCCGAATGTAAGTCGTGCCATGTTTATTGAAAAGGCTTACTGTCATGCGACCGCTAATGAAAAACCATCAGTTTCGACAGGTATAGAAAATAGATTATTGTATATTGTGCACATGAATGAAATAATAATAATAATAATAATAATAATAATAATAATAATAAAAGATTACTATGAAAAGATTAGTGATTCTGCTAAATCATCGTGATTTCAGCAATATGTTTAATGACGAGAAAAGAAACTGAAAGATGATAAACAGCAGATGAAAATCTTTTAAGTATCTCTTTCCATTTGAGTGATAACTTTTGTTTATATCTAAATAAACAAAAGTTATCAAGAACATTGCTACGATGAAAACGGGAGAAACGACGTGTTGGTAAAGGTAATTATTTCTCGTGTTCAAATATCCCGAATCTGAAAATAGCACCGCTTATGTAATATGGAGGACGAGGATTGAGAAGGATTTAGAAGGCGCAACCGGAAGACAGATCGTGAGAAGAGGAAGAAACTGAAGCGCAGAAAGAAGAAATGAATGAAAAAACAAAAACGAAAGAGAGATGGTAAGAACAAAGGAAAGAGAAACGAAAAAGAACGAAAAGACAGCTGAGGCAAGAATTACACAAAAACAATGAAAATAAGGCCCATCAGTTAAAAGAAAACGAATATAAATAAGGAATACAGAAAGGAAAAGTTTAACCGAAGAAAAAAAAATAACACTTTTAAAATAACCAAATTAACTTGTTAGGTTTCTTGTTCACACCAAAGCGTAGAAAATTGGTTCTAATTGCTATTCTTCAATAGGAGTGTGTTCTGACTGGTGTACAATGCGTTGTGTTTCCCAAGCAAGATACGTGGAAAATATGTGTAACTTAATAAGTGATTCAAAAACAAAAAAGAAGAAACTGTAATTGGAAAGTTGAAGAAAATGTAAATAAATGAAAATGAAATAACGAAATGACGTCATTGGTCAAAATATTTGAAGAAGAAAAAAGGAGTTTATATTGTTCTGAAACTAATAAATTTCAAGGCAAATTACATATACAAGGTTAAGAAAAATCATCGAATCAAACAATAAGATGTTTTCTTAGAAAATGAACACACACATAAAGACTTAGTGATGAAACTGAATATGTGGGTGTTTGTGTGTATATACATATATATATATATATATATATATATATATATATATATATATATATATATATATATATAAATGCATGAAACTTTATGTACAAGCAAAAGTATATATATATATATATATATATATATATATATCAAAAATAAAGTTTTTTTGTAGATATGTTCCAAACAGGTAAAAACATGGAGGGAAAAGAAGTTGAAAATGCAACTGGAGTATTTAAGAATATTTCAGTAGAGGGGGGCTTTATAGGTTTCATAGTCCTAAGATCTTCAAATTTAAATCGAGAAAGAGAGACGTGTGATTGTAACAGGATCAGTTTCAAATCTAATTGAAGTTGAAGAATTCTCTCTTTTTAATCAGAGAAAATGTAGCTCCGATTGCTATCTGTTTAAAATGAAATCTCATTGGCTATTATAATCACTAAGGCATAATATATATATATATATATATATATATATATATATATATATATATATATATGTGTGTGTGTGTGTGTGTGTGTGTGTGTCTAATGGTCGCAGGTTAGAGTAACTGGTTTATATTATAACTATGAGTTTCTGATAGATTGAGAGACAGTGTGACAATGTGTGTGTGTGTGAGAGAGAGAGAGAGAGAGAGAGAGAGAGAGAGAAAGAAAGAGAGGTAGAGCGAGAAACACAATCTGGAGTTATAAACAGTTTTTAAAAAAACAGTACCCTCAAAGCCTCGACCACGATCACTTGTGATTTCGTCCTACCACAATCACCTCGTTCTTCTGAACAATTTTGTTACTCCTCTCTCACACATACGGTTTAGGCCAACGTTGGGTATGGGATGGGGGTATTCTGCAAAGGTTTTGCACACTTGTATCGCCTCACTTCCCTTTCCCCGCTGCAGGCCCATAACATCAAGAATTCTCCTCCTTGTCAAATCGCCTATGCTGTGATTCGAACAGGGATTTTCTAATCAGAAATCAATACGGTATCCTCAGGCAACTTTTATCAAATGACCTCTTAACGCTATATTTAAAAAATACTAAAGCACAATTCGAGGAAAAGAAAAATATATTATTTTGTCTAACGCCACCCCTTTTATCTTAGAGTTAAAATGAAAAATAGGGAAATGATAGCCATGAGTCAAAATTCATTATCTGTATCGAGTTGTGCGACAGATACCGCAGTTTTAAATTTAACAAGACATATACAGTACCGTTCGATGAAAGTGACTAACCTGATTTTTTATACTAAATCTCTGCTCCGATGAAACGAAAGATGAGCTAAATTAAAAGGATAAGCAATCTAAAATCCGAAGAAGAAGCTTTGAAAGCTCTTTGAATTTAGCAGTAAGTACTGTCAAGCATGCGTTCAGTATAATGTTCTGGGGATGCTTTTCTTTTCATGGTAGTGGTTTCTTAAAACCTAATGGAAACCTCAGGAGCGAGCAGTATAAGAAAATTTTAGAGTCTTGTCTTCTTCCTTCTGCTGAAAGGGGGCAAGTCGACCCCACCAAGCTCATTTTTATGCTGGATAATGCTCCCTGTCACAAATCAAAATTGATGAAGGAATACTTTGATGAGAAGTAACCTCAACCCCATAGAAAACTTATGAAGCATTATAAAGAACAGGCTCTCGAGAAAGTAGTTGAGCAACAAATAGAATTTGATTGTGAATTTCATATCCGAATGGAATTCCAATGCTTGGAGATGAGATTTGCCAGAACCTAATCAAGTCAATGCCAAAAAGGGTTGGAAAGGTTACTCAAAATAAAGGAGGACCCATAGATTATTAAATATTTCGAACTATACTACCTATTATAAATAAATTAAACCTCTATTATTCTTTATTTAAAGGTGTTCTGTTATGTTGATTACTAGTTGCAGGAAATAAGTGAGTCTGAAATTCTGAATTGTCAAGTTTTTATTACTTCGATTGTTCTTGGCTATTATTTTTTATGTGATTTTTTTGCGACGAGTATTTTTGTACTATAGCAATTTTTATAACTTGGAAATACATTTCGGAATAATCGAAATTAATTGCGAAATCCAGCGAACGTCACCCGTAAAGTAAACATATTTCTTGTATGTAAAATAAGGACCTACGTACATCAAATTATCTTTTAATTAAGTGGTGCCAGAAGAATTATCGTTGGACGTTTAAAAGGTAAACTTAAATATTAAAGTAAATACGTAAGCTATCAGTTTTGATTTTTTCTGTAGTTTATTGTTGCCCATCGCATCTACTCCCCTCTACCCGTTTTGATGAAAGACCCCAATCAAGACCCCCCCAGCAGGAGCTAGCCTAAATGCTCCATATGCGGCCCCCTTTGTAAATCACTAGTGGGTCTTAAGTGCCACTTAAAGTCACATGGCACAGTGGATAAAGGCGTTAGTTACATCCAGTGAGAGGACCCAAAGTGTGTGAGTTCAATACCTGGTTAAGGCGGTGGATTACTTGGAGAGGGTAATTAACAGGAGATAACTGAAAACTAACATCCATTAGACGTGGCACGTGGAACGAGAACAGTCTACCCCAGTGACATTCCAACAAACTGAAGAAGGCCGGAGCGTATAACGGCCGATACGTTGTGATAAATATGGCAACAAAGATGAGGACAATAGTCCGAATAATGTAAATAGTGCAGATAATCTCTCTTCTTTATTCACTAGTGAGACCCACTCGCGCAGCTTCTTTATATAAAGTGCTTCCTTATGGAATTGACTCATTTCATGTCTAGGGTAAACTGTTATCTTTCCAATATATCCACATAAACTACGCATCTTTCCTCTTACTCTTACCACTCACACAAAAAATTATTTCAGTAACACTCTACATTGAGTTGCTCTCCGGGCTTGTATAAGTTGAACATTTGTAAAAAAATTATGCGTATGAAACTTTTCGTTTTTTTAAAAGGACACTCTTTCACTGAAAGAGTCTTTTAACAAATAACAAAATTCTTATTATGTTAAGACTTTCAACAGTGAAAACAGATAAAATGTATAGCTCATTTAACTTAAACGGAAAATATCAAGATCATCAAGATCGTGACTCTGCAAACGACTTTAAACAAAATGTTAGGTAACTCCAATTAATGCTAGAAAAATGGATAGAAATTAGTGAACTTCAGAAATATATTTCCCTGAGAAACTCTTTTAAGAGAAATATTTTATAAATTTCAACCGACAGTAATGCTAACACTTCGGGCAACTACAGCCGAATATTTCCCTATAAGGAAACGGTTAGACCCACCATTACGCTTAGCATAGTCCTATAATCTCACACAAATTATTTTACTTCAATTCTAAATCTTCTCTTCGCCAGACCTTTTATTGAGCCTTTATTTCTGTTGTAATCCAGGAATGGTTACTGAAGGAGGAATAACGAAAACGGAGGTTGGAAATGAAATGACAATCTTTATAACATCGACAAAATACAATACTCGCCAGCGGCGTGAATTAGGTAAACCACTGTGGTGAACTACATAGAAAGCATATTATCCTCCCTTACAATAGTGTCCAACATATTTATGAGGATTGGGACACATCCATTAGTGTTCATAGGTACGGTATATAAAAATTTCCTTCTTATTTCCTCATACACCTAGGCTTTTATTTTCTATCATGTTTTCTTCTCTAAAGGTCCTCTTAGTCGACCTGATTTAATTTTTTTGATCCGTCTGTTCAATTACAATTCTTCTGTAAGAGACACAGAAACAAAAGTAAAGGCTAATTAGTTAGAAAAACTAAGTGCTTCAATCTGGCGCCTGGATGCTTACATTTAAATAAACAAAGACAGAAAGACGTTCTGGTTGGTTCGACGGGTCTTAGCTTCTGGAGGTATTTAAATCTAGAAATTAGTTCAATTTAAAATTACTTGATTCCGTTTATAGTTCTCTGATCAAGAAACCGGTTTAGTTACCGATGAAACGATCATTACCAGTTCCAATAATGTATAAAACAAGGTTCAGTGACCCGTTTTGCGGAACAAACAGCATTTTTCTTGAGATGTGGTGACGTTCTGCGAGGACGCCTCTCCGATCTTTATGCTATCTGACAGGTTCGAGCAATTTCCCTTCATTAATATTATGTATATTTCGCAATATCTGTTAGCAATAATCTCCAAGCGACCCATCAGTTTTTGCGAAGAATCTTAAGGTCTAACACATTTTTGAGCAACAATCTCGTTTCATTGCTGGTCGCGACTTGGTTGAAGTTGCTGAGTGATCAGTGAGCAATTCCGCTCAAAAGGACAATAAATGTGGAAAATGTTTCTGAACTCCTTCATGTCCGAAATATCCATCGATTCTTTCAAAGGATTGTAATTACGACAGTAAATAATAAAAAAAAACAGAATCCGATGTTGAGTTTGTGGCATAGAAGCTGTGTATGATTCAAAGATGATATTTCCAAGGTGGCCAAATTTTAATAATATATGAAATATATTTATTTCAGTAACCTTGTACTTGATTTTTATACTAATCAGAAAAACAGTTGCTATTCGCTCGCATATCAATATTTTACTCTGACCTTGACTGAGTTCGAACTTGTTTGCCTGTTTTTGTTTTTTCTTTTCTTTTTTTTGGTTGACGACATTTTTTCCCATTTTAGAGAATTTTTCCCTCAACAGCAAAACTCCAAAGCCTTTCGTTATTTCCACGGCTTATGTTTAAATGAGATTCATTCTTAAATTCTCCCTGATAAGTCATTTTGAGCTGGGATACGCCATGCCACTTACACAATGTCGAATCACCTTCATTTCCTTCTGTTCCTAAATGTAGGAAGAAAAAATTTCTACTAAGATTTTCCCCAGAAATTCATACTTTTTGGAACAAACCCATTATTCCACATTAACATAATTAAGACTGTGTTATTCTCATGGGGTGTTCTGTGACCCCCAACTTTATCCCCCATCTAATTATCATAAACTTTATGAAAGTAATCCGTTATCTGGAGTCGTAGACGGGCCTTTTATTGGGTAGAATTCTGAGTAAAATGTTAGAGACTTCAGACACTGGCCTATACACGACATGTTATGATAGTTCAACGACTGTGTGTACCATATTCTGAAACCGGCAAAACATTAATTTGACGTTTATTGCGTAGTATTCATAATGACAATCTCAAAGTTTAAAAAAAATAGAATTTGTTTTTAAAAAATTAAGAAGAATAAGAAGGTTAGCAATAAAGAAATGACGTTCTTTCCAGTGAAAACCAGTATATTTCGGCTGGCAACAACTTTTGTCAAAATCAGATATTCTGGGAGAATCATGTTCCGAAGACACAGGTAAGCTTTATCCCTCTAAGCTCTTTTCACAATTCACTACGCGCATAATCTATATTTAGATGAAGGATCGGATGCTGTTAATCCATTAATTAAGATTTTACCTTAACTTAAATAGAATACGGAATCAGCGTTTGTCTTATGAAATTGTTCATATTTGCTGACCGTCATCTTGAAAGTTCTCATTTACTTGAACAATGGGAAGGGTAATAAGCAATGTGACCAGAGGCCTGTTCGGTAAGAGAAATCCCTTGGCTTCATTGGGAATGCCGATTAAGTAATAATACCATATAGTTTCATCAGAGCAAAACACACTGGGGTTAAGCGAGTGAGGCGCAAACGGAGGAGAAACTCTCCAATTAGATGCAAATGTAAGCTAAATGAAACTGAGAAAGAAAGAAGTGAAAATGAATTATATAAAGAAAGAAAAAGAAAAAAAAATTAAAATATAGACAAAGAAAGAAAGAAAGATATTGAATAGCAATTATGAAATAAAAGACAAAAAACATAAAAAAGTAAATAAAAACGAAAGAATTAAAAGAAATAAAAATATGAGATCGAAAATGCCCTGTAAAATTAAGAATGGAACGGCGAAACAAATACACAATAAAAATAAGCATAATGAAGGAAAGGATGAATGAATGAATGAAATGACGAAAGGATTAATGAAAGATAGAAAACACTGGATATAAAGACACGGCGAAACAAATACAATAAAAATAAGCATAATGAAAGAAAGAATGAATGAATGAAATGACGAAAGGATTAATGAAAGATAGAAAACACTGGATATAAAGGAACGGCGAAACAAATACAATAAAATTAGGGATAATGAAGGAAAGAATGAATGAATGAATGAAAGGACGAAAGGATTAATGAAAGATAGAAAACACTGGATATAAAGGAACGGCGAAACAAATACAATAAAATAATGATAATGAAGGAAAGAATGAATGAATGAATGAAAAGACGAAAGGATTAATGAAAGATAGAAAACACTGGATAAAAAGGAACGGCGAAACAAATACAATAAAAACAAGGATAATGAAGGAAAGAATGAATGAATGAATGAAAGGACGAAAGGATTAATGAAAGATAGAAAACACTGGATATAAAGGAACGGCGAAACAAATACAATAAAAACAAGGATAATGAAGGAAAGAATGAATGAATGAATGAATGAAAGGACGAAAGGATTAATGAAAGATAGAAAACACTGGATAAAAAGGAACGGCGAAACAAATACAATAAAAACAAGGATAATGAAGGAAAGAATGAATGAATGAATGAAATGACGAAAGGATTAATGAAAGATAGAAAACACTGGATATAAAGGAACGGCGAAACAAATACAATAAAATTAAGGATAATGAAGGAAAGAATGAATGAATGAATGAAATGACGAAAGGATTAATGAAAGATAGAAAACACTGGATAAAAAGGAACGGCGAAACAAATACAATAAAAACAAGGATAATGAAGGAAAGAATGAATGAATGAATGAAAGGACGAAAGGATTAATGAAAGATAGAAAACACTGGATATAAAGGAACGGCGAAACAAATACAATAAAAACAAGGATAATGAAGGAAAGAATGAATGAATGAATGAAAGGACGAAAGGATTAATGAAAGATAGAAAACACTGGATAAAAAGTAACGGCGAAACAAATACAATAAAAACAAGGATAATGAAGGAAAGAATGAATGAATGAATGAAATGACGAAAGGATTAATGAAAGATAGAAAACACTGGATATAAAGGAACGACGAAACAAATACAATAAAAACAAGGATAATGAAGGAAAGAATGAATGAATGAATGAAATGACGAAAGGATTAATGAAAGATAGAAAACACTGGATATAAAGGAACGGCGAAACAAATACAATAAAAACAAGGATAATGAAGGAAAGAATGAATGAATGAATGAAATGACGAAATGATTAATGAAAGATAGAAAACACTGGATATAAAGGAAAGACGAAACAAATACATAAAAATTAAGGATAATGAAGGAAAGAATGAATGAATGAATGAAATGACGAAAGGATTAATGAAAGATAGAAAACACTGGATAAAAAGGAACGGCGAAACAAATACAATAAAAACAAGGATAATGAAGGAAAGAATGAATGAATGAATGAAAGGACGAAAGGATTAATGAAAGATAGAAAACACTGGATATAAAGGAACGGCGAAACAAATACAATAAAAACAAGGATAATGAAGGAAAGAATGAATGAATGAATGAAATGACGAAAGGATTAATGAAAGATAGAAAACACTGGATAAAAAGGAACAGCGAAACAAATACAAAGAAAACACTGGATAAAAAGGAACGGCGAAACAAATACAATAAAAACAAGGATAATGAAGGAAAGAATGAATGAATGAATGAAAGGACGAAAGGATTAATGAAAGATAGAAAACACTGGATATAAAGGAACGGCGAAACAAATACAATAAAAACAAGGATAATGAAGGAAAGAATGAATGAATGAATGAAAGAACGAAAGGATTAATGAAAGATAGAAAACACTGGATATAAAGGAACGGCGAAACAAATACAATAAAAATAAGGATAATGAAGGAAAGAATGAATGAATGAATGAAAGGACGAAAGGATTAATGAAAGAAAGAAAATAATGGATATAAAGGAACGGCGAAACAAATACAATAAAAATAAGGATAATGAAGGAAAATATGAATGAATGAATGAAAGGACGAAAGGATTAACGATAGAAAGAAAACAATGGATATAAAGTACAAAATGAAATGAAGAATAAAAAAAAAAATAAAAAAATACGGACTGAAAGAATTTCTTTCTTGGATGAAAGAAGTACAATACAGAAAACGATTTATAAAAATAACAGAAACAAAATTGAAAATAAGAATATAGGTATAAAGATAGAAACGATAAAACCCAATCGTATTATATTTAATATGATTAATAAAAAGAAATAAAAGAAATAAAGAGATAACAGATAATCTAATTACCTGTACGATAACTAACCGGAAAATATACAATGATTCTGAATATTTAAAGAACCGATTTCATGATTTTGATTTAACTTAGGAACCAAATAGAGGAGAACTTCCTGCATATATATATATATATATATACATATATATATATATATATATATATATATATATATTGACTTATTGATTTATAAATATGGTTTCAGTTAATTTATAATATTTATGTTCTGTAAACTTACATTGAGCACTGTTTTTGTAAAAATAAAATATCAATATGTACACCGGATTATATACCTTACTGTTCTTCCGTTTTTTTACTATCATATATTTAATGTCAACCACCGACATACTGTTTCTCAGCTCTTCAGTGTGGCTAAACGTCCGGTTGCTTCTAGCTAGGTTCGAAAACCCGACTGAATTGGCGTCAGTCGGAGGTTTTGCCACTAAGCCGTCGGCGCACGGGATAGACAAAGGTGAATTTTAACATATATATTCATAGATGAAATACACAGTGACCGACAGGACTCAATTCGCTTTTGCCGAAGAGTCTCGCTATACCAGCCGTAATAGTCACTGTTTACAAACTTCCTCCCCAGAGAGCTCAACCGAAATTAATATTTCAGGAGCCTATATAATGTCATCCATAGTCAGACTTTTACGCTATTTCACAGGTCTTCGGTGCGGCTATATATATATATATATATATATTATTTAATATATATATATATATATACATATATATATATATATATATATATATATATATATATATATAAAAATAAAGTTAATATATATATATATTAACTTCATTCTGACTAGCTATATAAAATCTCTCTTCAATACTGATCAGACATCACTAAAAAATATATCGAATTCTAAATAATATATTTATATATATATATATATACACACACACACACAAACACACACATATATATATATATGTGTGTGTGTGTGTGTGTGTGTGTGTAAATATATTATTTAAAATTCGATATATTTTTAGTGATGTCTGATCATTATTGAAGAGAGATTTTATATAGCTAGTCAGAATGAAGTTAAAAAACAGCACAACATTTTGACTTTTACTTTCACGCCGTAAGCAATCTTCAAGACAAGTAGATAGATAGATAGATAGATAGATAGATAGATATGTAACTTCGATAATGGAATAGAATAGTGAGATATTTAGAGTTCTCAGTTAGTAAAGTAATAGTTGTATAAAATATAATCATCTCATAACATTTTCTAGTCTATTTCTTTCTCAAAAGATCCTTAATAAAGCTACTCTAATAAATGGACAGATAACATTCTAATATGTCTATGTTGGCAATTGAAAATACCTAAACTTGATCAAAAATAGTTTTTAAAATATAAATGATATATATTTCTTTTTTCAAATTTTGTTCCTATAACTTTTATACATACACTCTTGATATCTTTATTTTGATTAAATAATTTCTTGTTTGATTTACCATTTCTACGCTACAGCCTCCCTGGTATCTGACGCTCTATAAGTGCAATTCTCACACGATTTCCTTTCCTTTATAGTAAGACCAACGACAAAAGTTACATCCTTACCAGCACCAATAATAATAATAATAATAATAATCATACATCGCCTTCTTTCACATTGTCAGTCAATTTGGTAGAATTCTTTCATTGTACTTTTCATTCATGGAATCCCATCTTCGCTGTACATATATATCTTCTGCTTGTTCTAATGATTTTTCTGGTCTTTTGCTGGCCTTTTCTTCGTGTCTCAGAAGTGAATGTAAAAGAAAAGATAAAGGCAGAACAAAAAGTAACGACACAGAAAAGATATTGAACTGAAATATAATCAAAAACCAATACATCCCAAGAAAGTATTTCACAATGAAATAACACTGGCCCCGCCAACAGTCAAGAGAAACTCATTAGCGTCACGATTACATGAGATAAATTTGCAGTAGCAAAAGCAAAGTATAAGGAGATCATATTTTGAAGGAAGTGGCGCACGTATTAGAAGTTATGAATCATAAATGAAAACATGTCTGCTTGCTTCGTGAAGGTCGAAATTATCCGCGTGGCTACTTATACAATATGGCGTCCATCATCGAGAAATTTACCCACAATTCCTTGGAATTAAGACCTAAAATACGTTCGATTGTGTTGGAAGATTTCGCCTTTCATGATTTCCATTTTTCTCTGGTTTAACAGAATCTTAGTAGGTAACTTTATGTTGACCCTAAAGACGTGAAATATTGATACGTTAAATGTTATATATTCAGATTGATGTGTATCAGTGTGTGTGTGTGTGTGTGTGTGTGTGTGTGTGTGTGTGTGTTTTGGATTTCTTGTGTGCGTAATTTTAAGACGGTGAAAATTTAATGATTGCAATCTTAAGCGGCATATCAAAATCAAGAATCCTAAATCGTTCTGAATACAGTGTGTAATCAGCCATTTAAAATACATTAAAGGAACTAAAATTCAAGCAAATCGTTATTACACATCTATTCCTACATATTAAGTGATAAGGTACTCAGTTTCTTATTATAATAGTCTCATCGGAACTTACCTATAACGATAATGGACTCTTCCTGACTCTAGAAATACTGTGCCTCTCTGAGAGAGAGGGATGAGGAATGAGTTGAGACGCAGTTTCAGACTGTGCGCGACTCCTGTCAAACTCTCTGCTTTGGCAGAGAGGAACTCGGACGAGGCTTTGCCGCAGGGCAAAGTGTCGTCCGGGGAGGTAGACAGTCCCTGAACCCGTTTATACGGTTTCTAAATGGGCATATTTTTGGCCGAGCATATGGGCTCGGAGAGCCCACATTAAACCGGCCTTGTGCCACATTCGACCCACGTGGTAGGGTTGTTAATTATCGAGAAATGAGTTGAGACCTAACGAGTGAAGACATATTAGTTCACTCTAAACCAGACTGACAGTTAATATTAACACCTTCAACTTCTTGTATTCTATTTCTCTTGTAATATATCTTTGTTAAGTACTACTCTTGTGTTCGTGTTGTTCTGTCTTTGTTCTACCTTAGACCATAACCGTTGAGCGAGCATATTGGACCATAACTGATAATAAGGAAACGTTACCTAGTCAACCTTAACGCCTGAGGACTTATGAGAATCTAATGTCTATTCATTTTTTGTTTTGTTTTAAATCATTTCACCGGAAGCAAAGCAATAAGCGTGATGGGATATTAGAAAAACGCACTATTATGGAACGACAGCAATAACAGAACAAGAAATGAAAATGCAAAAAGATAGCGATTGACATTGCATTTAAATTTTTGAAGATGCTATATTTGATAAGTGCAGATATCTGTAAGCTGTATCAAAGATTTCGGACTGTATTGTTACAGAATGCGACGGTCAGAGTCAGAATGGTCAGCGATTGACCGGAATTCTTCGTGGGCGGGCATTCTGACAATGATCGATTGCGTTTGTTTTGGTTTTGGATAAAAGTCCAAAACGGCTCGAATTCAAAAGAGAATCTGAAGAATTCTGAAGCGTCGATATGCCTCCTACACACAGATTCGCCACCTGGGAAACCACCTCTGGAAAGACGCTGGGCTAACAGACGACATGCCTTCCTGTAACGTCAGTCCTCCCACTGCCTCTTAGAATCCAAACTGTAACTCTTAATAAAATGAATACCAAAAAGAAATACCCCTTTTCGTTAATGTTGTGAGGATAAAGAGACGTCAAAGAACGCAACAGTATGCAGCAACCAGAAAATTGCCGACCCGATATTCTCATAATGAAGAGTTACGGTTAGTCAGAAGAGTAAAAAGTTAGGACATTAAAATAATCTCCCCCACCCATTACTTCCAGTTTCGAACAAAAGTGCTTAAGTTGTTTAGCTTCATGTCGTTGTTTTGCTGAACAAACCACCCGAGGAGACCATAGTGGTCGAAACAGCGGTAGTGTTCTGGACAGCATTTATTTTCATAGGCATTAAACAGTTCCTCAAGTCTGGTCTTCCAAGCTGATAGTGAACACCTCTTATGCGTACGACATTAATAAATATGTTACTGTTTGTTTACTCTGATCTATCTATCTATCTATCTATATATCTATCTATCTATCACTCTATATATATATATATATATATATATATATATATATATATATATATATATATATATATATATATATATTGTGTATATTTAGGCAGCAATTTTTCATTGATGCATGTTTGGTTAAATAATATAGACAAGTTTTGTCTATTTATTTTAAGTAAGTCCCTTTCATATTGTCTGAGAAGCTTAATAACATTATCATTGAAAGACGAAAGGAAATCACCATATTGATACATGTTTTAGTCCTATCTAAGCTTTCGACTTACATAGGCCATTATCAAAGATGACAATTTTCATTTCAATATATCATACAAACACCGGACCAAACAATAATGATAGTCTGTTTTTGTTGCATGCAATGTTTCAAAGCAACGACAATATATATATATATATATATATATATATATATATATAGAGAGAGAGAGAGAGAGAGAGAGAAAGAGAGAGAGAAAGAGAGAGAGAGAGAGAAAATATATATATATATATATTTATATATATATATATATATATATGGAGAGAGAGAGAGAGAGATGTGTGTGTGTGTGTGTGTCTATTTTACACTGGACATCCGAATACAGACTTCTTTGTCAAATGTACCACTTACTCTATTGAAAACATTTTTTGTTTAAATGATAATCAAACAGTAAATATGAAAAGAATATTTATATCCATAATAAATAGATATTATCAATGTTTGTATATTTTATATTTTACATTAAACAATATCCTTATAGCGTGCCACTTTGTCTTTATTATACAATATTATATATATATATGTGTGTGCGTGTGTATGTTTTTATGTGTGTGTGTGTGTGTGTGTAGTAAATCTAATCCAACACCTCCAAGGCAATAATGTCACTAAGAAACATGTGTTTACGGACTGTGAAAGAATTAGAAAGGAGAAGCATTATTAATAGATGTGTAATCATTAAGAAAGTAGATAACAATTAACATTGCATTTATATTTTCGAAAATCCGTACCGGCTGGAAAGCCTGAAGCCTGAAGAGTGTTCCAAAGGAAAGAAGTGTGAGAAAAGAAACTGTTAGCATAGAACATACGGTTATATCTCGCCAATTCATCTGTGAAGAGATGCGATCTTTTTGCTATCTGAACAATTGCCTTGAAAGCATTTATAGAAAATGCACAGGAAAGTAATTTTACGATGGTGGGAAATTGACTGAAGTCCAGGCCATGTCAGGATCAATAATATATATATATATATATATATATATATATATATAAATTAGTCTATATTACTTTAGCTTTTTAGGTTTTAAAGTAATATTTTTATTATTATTTTTCCTTGCTTAGATTAGGCCATTGTTCTGTTTTAATTGATAGGTTACAAAACTAGTAAGAAATTTTAAAATAAATAGTACAAGATAACTTTGTAATGAACGGTTTCATATAGGGTTAGACTTAAAGATTGTTATAGAATAGTAAGAATTATTGAGGGTTTTTTTTTCTTTTTGGCGGGGGGTAATGTAAGTGGTAGAGTTAAGTTATTGAATTAGTATTTAATGAAATGTAAAACATTGGATTGAACCTTGCAAGAACGAGTCCAGCTTACCTCGTTACGAATTCCAGGAAATAGCGCAAAACAAAACCGGATGTAGCAAAATACAAGACTATATAGGAGGGAAGGGGGGAAAGTCCTTATTTCATTGGCTGATGTTGACTGACGTATGTCAATAAGAACGGTCGGAATCCTAGCCATATTTTATTTATCTTTTTTGCAATGTCGAAGTGCGTAGCAAAACGCTATCAAGGAGGCGGCCTGAATCTTGTGGAATTAGGTCGGGGTTGCTGTTGGAGCCGATATGATGCAAAACCCGAAATCGGCTATGAAGACAGTGCATCACTGAAGACCTTCCTTGTTGCATCTGAAATGTATTACTCTTCTAAAAATCTGATATTATCAGTGACGACTGGGAACAGACCAGTTGGCAACCAGGGAATAGGCCTGGTGACGGTTGGAGAGACAATTGGCAGGCCGGGAAGACGGTTATTGGGGCAAGTTGGGTTAGCTACCCAGCTTGCATGTTCCGCGAGGAGCAACCCAAAAAATGCTACCAAGTACCAAAATGCATCATACCCCCAGGGGATCCCGAGAGGGGGGGGGGGCGAAAGAGATCCCCAGAAGGACGGATTTAATGGTAACGGACGGAAATGCACAATCGATTATGAGAAGATGCATATGCGGCAAGATTTGCAAAAATCAGAAACGCTTAAAAATACATCAGAGCCGGATGAAATGTCTTGAGGGGGAAAATCAGGAGCAACGTGCAGGTACATTACCTGGTAAAACGGAGGAGGTGCAGGTCCAGGAGTCATACCACAGTGTCCAGTCACTCCAAGCTACGGTTTCTCCCACTCAGAGCACGGAATCCAAAAAGAAGATAAAGTGCCCCCCGGCGAACAACAAGGGGGCATGGCAGAATTTCGACACGGATATTTGTGACATACTCCAGTCAGCTACAAAGGGAGACGTGGATAGTCGCCTGAAGTTCATGACCACAATAATAACTAGCATGGCTTCGGAGAGATTTGGTTTCCTCGAGCTACGCCAGCCAAAGACGACCTACACTGCCAACCGTAGGGAGAAAAGAATTAAGGAATTAAGAAAAGAAATGAGATCCCTTAAGAAGATCTTTAAAAGGGCGAACACAGAGGAGCGTCAACCCCTCGAAGAGCTGCGAGGGATTCTCAGAGAGAAGTTAAAAACCATACGGCGCGCTGAGTGGCATAGGAGAAGAAAAGAAAGAGCAAAGAAGCGAGCAAGTTTTTTGTCCAACCCTTTTTGACTTCGCAAGAGCATTGTTAGGAGATAAACGCAATGGAAAATTAGAGGCATCTCAGGGAGAAATTAACAGCTATCTCCGAAATTCCATGAGTGATCCTTCGAAAGAGGAAGAACTAGGTATAAATACCAGATTGATCACTCAGGAGTCACCAGTGTTCCAATTCGACATCGGCTTGCCCACCTGGAAAGAAATACAAGAAGTTGTGAAAGCAACCAGATCTGCCTCAGCACCAGGACCGAGCGGTGTACCCTACATCGTGTATAAGCGGTGTAAAGGTATTCTCAAAAGGTTGTGGAAAATATTAAAAGTAATCTGGAGAAGAGGCAGGATAGTAGAGCAGTGGAGATTCGCTGAGGGGTTTTGGATCCCGAAGGAGGACAAATCAAAGTCGCTGGACCAATTTCGTATTATCTCCTTGCTGAACACCGAGAGTAAGATCTTTTTCGGGTTACTGTCAAGACGCCTATCGAAATTCATTCTAAGAAATGGCTACATTGACACATCTGTCCAGAAAGGCGGGGTCGCCGGAATGCCGGGTTGCCTTGAGCATACAGGAGTATTGACACAACTCCTAAGAGAAGCGAAAAGAAAGCAAAGTGGACCTGATTGTGTTGTGGTTAGATCTTGCCAATGCCTACGGGTCCATGCCACACAAACTGGTGGAGGAAGCTCTAAAGAGACATTACGTACCTCCATCGGTTTGCGATCTCATCGTGAACTACTACGAGAATTTCCAGTTGAGAGTTGGCGCAGGTACCACGGTCTCGGAATGGGTGAAACTGGAAAAGGGTATAATAACAGGTTGTACAATGTCTGCTGTCTTATTTTCTTTGACCATGAACATTCTGGTAAAGGCAGCAGAGGTTGAATGTCGAGGCCCCATGTCTAAATCAGGGGTTCGCCAACCACCGATAAGGGCCTATATGGATGATTTAACCGTGACAACGACATCTGTCACGGGAGGCAGATGGCTATTAAAGGGCATCGAAGAAAATATGTCCTGGGCCAGAATGAAATTTAAACCAGATAAATCTAGGTATCTAGTATTAAAAAGAGGCAAAGTCATGGAGAAAGTCCACTTTTCAGTTGCAGGAGCAACAATTCCGACCCTGAGCGAAAAACCTGTGAAGAGCTTGGGAAAAACCTTCAACTCTGGTCTGAAGGATACGGCCGCAATCCAGCAGACTAAAAAGGATCTTGAGGAGTGGCTGACAAAAATAGACAAATCAGGATTGCCAGGGCGTTTCAAGGCATGGCTTTTCCAGCATGCAGTATTGCCCAGGATATTGTGGCCGCTGCTAGTTTATAATGTCCCCATTACCACCGTGGAAATGTTAGAGAGAACTATAAGCAATCGGTTGAGAAGGTGGCTCGGTTTGCCGAGATGCTTAAGTAGTGCGGCCCTCTATGGTAACAGCAACGCATTGCGCCTCCCCTTTAGTAGTATTATAGAAGAATTTAAAGTCACAAAAACAAGAGAACAGCTGCTATATGCAGAATCCAAAGATCCAAAAGTGGCAGCAGCTGGAATTCAGACTAGATCGGGCAGGAAATGGAGCGCTAAGGGAGAGTTGCAAGTGGCGGAAGAGAGACTTAGGCATAAAGCTATACTGGGGTCAATAGCTAAAGGCAAAGCCGGGTTGGGATTTTTTCCCAGCAAACTAAACAAAGTTGCAAAAGGTAAGGAAAGGCGACAACTCATCTAAGATGAAGTCCGTGCAAGCGTAGAAGAAGCACGGTACTGCAGAATGGTCGGCCTAAGTCAGCAGGGAGCCTGGACAAAATGGGAGAACATTGATCGGAAAAAAATTACCTGGTCAGATTGCTGGCGATCAGATTTCAGCCAGATTAGATTTCTGATCAAATCGGTCTACGATGTTCTTCCGAGCCCAACGAACCTGCACATATGGGGGAAGAGCGATACCCCCAATTGCCAACTGTGTGCAAGGAAAGGGTCACTTCAACATGTCTTGAGTAGTTGCCCAAAAGCTTTGGGTGATGGTCGGTACCGGTGGCGCCACGACCAAGCCCTTAAAGTGATTGCAGAGGTGACCAAAGCAATAAGGGCTAATAAACATCAACCCGGGAAGACGCTAAACCGAATTAACTTCATCAAAACTGGAGTAAAGGTTCAGAAACAGAAGAGAGAGAGAACGAGCCTGTTAACTACCGCAAATGATTGGCAGTTGATAGTGGACCTAAAGACCCAACTGAAATTCCCCAAACACATAGCCGAAACATCACTCAGGCCAGATCTGATATTACACTCCGACAACACGAAGCAGTGTATAATTTGGGAACTGTCGGTGTCGTGGGAGGAGTTTATCACACTGGCCAATGAGAGGAAGAGGTCCAAATACGAAGAACTTGTCGAACAATGTCGTCGCAAGTCATGGAGAATACACTATGATCCGATAGAAGTTGGTTGCAGGGGCTTTGCAGGTCAGTCACTGTGTAGAGCTCTTGCAAAAATAGGCATAGTGGGTACAGAGAGGGGGAGAGCGTTGAAGGACATTACCAATGCAGTTTTAAATGCTTCAAAGTGGATTTGGCTTAAGAGATCAGAGCCATGGAAGAATTAAATGTTCCAAACATGCTTAGGGAAATGGAGGAGGGTCAATCTATAAGGTAATATTGAGGAATTTTAATTTAAGGTAGTTAATCCAGCATGGAGGGTGTTGAGAAGTGTTAGCGCACGTTGGAGGAGGGTCATAGGAGTTTTTTTTTTTTTTTTTATCAATTTCAATTCTTATGTATGTAAAATTAGATCATAGTGTTCATAGTTTAAAAGTTAGTGGTAATACTAGTATTAATTTACTAGATTCATTTTCGAATAATATTTATAATTAAAAGCGAATATGTTACTTATTTGAGTAGTTTAGCTTTTCTTAGATCTTTTTAATAATTTAAGTATATTTAATTATTATTTTTCCTTGCTTAGATTAGGTCATCGTATTATTTTAATTCATAGATTACAAACTAGTAAGAAATCTCAATAGATAGTACGACGAGACAGGTTTGCAATGAACTGTTTCGTAAATTAGTCTATATTACTTTAGCTTTTTAGGTTTTAAAGTAATATTTTTATTATTATTTTTCCTTGCTTAGATTAGGCCATTGTTCTGTTTTAATTGATAGGTTACAAAACTAGTAAGAAATTTTAAAATAAATAGTACAAGATAACTTTGTAATGAACGGTTTCATATAGGGTTAGACTTAAAGATTGTTATAGAATAGTAAGAATTATTGAGGGTTTTTTTTTTTTTTTTTTTTTTTTGGCGGGGGGTAATGTAAGTGGTAGAGTTAAGTTATTGAATTAGTATTTAATGAAATGTAAAACATTGGATTGAACCTTGCAAGAACGAGTCCAGCTTACCTCGTTACGAATTCCAGGAAATAGCGCAAAACAAAACCGAATGTAGCAAATACAAGACTATACAGGAGGGAAGGGGGGAAAGTCCTTATTTCATTGGCTGATGTTGACTGACATATGTCAATAAGAACGTCGGAATCCTAGCCATATTTTATTTATCTTTTTTGCAATGTCGAAGTGCGTAGCAAAACGCTATCAAGGAGGCGGCCCGAATCTTGTGGAATTAGGTCGGGGTTGCTGTTGGAGCCGATATGATGCAAAACCCGAAATCGGCTATGAAGACAGTGCATCACTGAAGACCTTCCTTGTTGCATCTGAAATGTATTACTCTTCTATATATATATATATATATATATATATATATATATATATATATATATATATATATATATATAGATGTATGTATTTATTATGGATATAAATATTCTTTTCATATTTAATGATTGTTATCTATTATCATTTAAACAAAAAATATTTTAATAGATTAAGTGGCACATTTGACGAAGAAATCTGTATTCGGATGTTCAGTATAAAATAAACACACAACTCTCTCTCCCTCTCCCTCTCTCTCTCTCTCTCTCTCTCTCTCTCTCTCTATATATATATATATATATATATATATATATATATATACATATATATATATATACACACACACACACACACACATATATATATATATATATATATGTCGTTGCTTTGAAATTTTTAATGCAACAAAAACAGACTATCATTATTGTTTCGTCCGTGTATTGTTTGATATATTGGAATGCAATTGTCATCTTTGAAATTGGCTTATGTTAGCCGGAAGTATATATAAGCGAGTATCACCATTTATATGTGTGTGTGTGTGTGTGTGTGTGTGTGTGTGTGTTTGTGTGTGTGTGTGTGTGTGTTTGTGTGCGTGTGTGTGTGTGTAAATGGTACTACTGACTTGGAAAAACCTCGCCTAACTCAAATTGCAGTAAAACAAACCGGTACCCGAAGAAAAATGGGGAATAAAAAAAGAAAGAAACAAGAACTTTAAACCAAGGCGAAAACAATCGTCCAGTGTTCAAGCTCCAAGGAAAGAAAAACGCAAAACGAGTAAAATGACAAATACATAAAGTGCTCAATACATTAAGTAGAGCAAAACCTGTCAAATCTATCTAGGTTTCACCCAAACGGATCCTTAGGGTAATGCCGTCTGTCTGTCTGTCTCTCTTTCTCTCTCTCTCTTTATATATATATATATATATATATATATATATATAGAGAGAGAGAGAGAGAGAGAGAGAGACAGACAGACAGACAGACAGACAGACGGAGATATGTAATACAGATATAAAAGTTGTGACATAGCTGACTGATGTTACCTTCAGCATCTCAACCCAAAAGTTTCCTAAACGAGCTCTCCATTAATCGTTCCGTCCACTGTCAGGGGAAATCTACAATTGGCTGTTTAGTTTCTCGTTATATATATATATATATATATATATATATATATATATATATATATATATATATATATATGAACGGCATGTGAATTTTCATTAGTTTTATTCACTCCAATATCTCGTCAGTTAATTTCCGCATGTATCTGCTATCAGACCACCGGTCAAACACGTTGATCCTGCATTTGATGTGTGTCAGAGCTTCGCCCGACTGTTTGAGCCGATTGTTTAAATAAACCTCTGTCTTTTTCACTGTTGCAAGATTAGATGCAGCAGTGAGGTTACGTCAGTATGCGCACTTTGGCCATAAATAACACCTGCTCCACGTAGCACTTCTTCCTTTGACAATCTAGTATGAAATTTGAGTACTATGTCTATTCCACTATAATACCAAAATATATATGAGAAAAATCAGTAAAGGCAGTATGACACAAATGGTTACTGTGTGTGAAAGTATTAGAGACCGAGTCATTACGAAGGAGCGAGAAGAAAAAGAGTAATCAAAAGGACAGTAGATAGCGATTGATATTGCATTTAGATTTTGTTAAGATTAAAGTTGAAAGTGTGAAATTTCAGAGCGTAAACTGTTACCTCAAAATTTGCTGTTACATCTATCTCAACTGTAAATTGATTATATCTCAAAATCCAGAATTATATTGCCCTTGTAGTGTGGGAAACAATTCATCAACCACGAGGGCGCCGACACGATTTTCGAGTCTATCGACCCTCGAAAGGGACCACTGGGCAGTTTTGGCAATATTTGTAAACTTTGATTAGATTTGATATTTTAGGTGGTTTTACTTTTCTAAATCGTGTCTGATGTGTTGTTGCTTTATCCCTGCTTTCTCTTTAATGTGTTAACTGTGTATAATGTGTTACACGTGTCGCTTGTTTGATCTGTTAAGCCTTTTATTAACGCTTTTAACGCGTCCGTCTTTGCTAAATAATTCCATATATTCATCCTTTTGTCTTAATTTCGTTTTTTTAAATCTCTGCGCATGCGCGGTAATATTTTCATCTTTTGATCCAGTGATTTAATGTTGTTTTCGTCGTTTTCAGTAATGCTCAATATTACACGAGAATGAATAATTTCTGTTTGTTAATATTTTAACAAATTTTTTTGTGTATTCTTTGCATCCGTTTTTCATTTCATTATTTCCAGCGCTGTGAAGTCAGATTCTAATATCTTCTCGTAGTTATAATTTTTCACCAATCTTCACAGCCGTGATTAATTAATGGTCCTGTAGTTCTGTTCCATTCATTGCCACGAGATATTCCTTTAACAGCACTAATATCGAGCCCTTTTATTTCGCAAATACATTTATGTAGACGATGTCAGATACTACTTTAACGGATGACGAATAATATCACATCGAAATCGGAAAGCTATTTGGAATAGCAAAATTTGTCTTGCAAAATAAAAATAAAATATTAAGAAAGAAAATCTGGTTAGAAACAATGAAAACAGAACTAGCCGTGGCATGTGATATCAATTCACTTATATGGCAGTAAATACTGGTTACTCAAAGATATATAAAAGACTGGCGACATAGTAGATGTGGATTTACTGGAAGATGCTGAGAATGGGCAGAGTATCTAAACCATTAGGTCATTTTAATGTAAATGGAAATAAAATGGACGTCCAATACTTAAAATGAAAAACAGACAATAGTTATTTCTATGAGCTTTAATGAGGAAAGAAGGATGAGAAAATGTGAAACACATAAGAATATACGAGACAAGAATAAGTTACCTTACTAACTGTTTTATAAGGATTTCATAACAGGGATTTGAGTGATAGTAAGAGGTCAAACATTGCTCATAGTTATAAATGTTATGAAATTGTGGCAAGACATTATATCCAACGTCTTGAAAATAATGGGCACATAGGAGAAGATTAAAGAAGAAACATGATTTTCTCAATAGAAGTAGTATTATACAAAAACCAGGCGTTTATCAAATTTTAAGTATATATATGTATTGCGTATATTTTGGCACCATATTTTTATTGGTACATGCTTCATTGAATAATTTAGACAAGTTTTGTCAACTTATTTTCAATTCGATTCTTTCATATTCACGGAAAAGTTTCTTGGTGTCGTTATTAAAGGAAGAGAAAAATTTACCTTGTCGATACATATTGTTTATTCCGAGTACTTTCGACATTAGCACCATGCCATCATGGGTGTATTGTTTTTATTTTCAAGACAAATATTGAGATGTTCCTAATATTCAAAGACAAAATTGCTCGGTTCATCTGAAAGTTAACATTTTTACGTCCGGTTTAGTGCGATTAGTTTGACTAACGCTTCAAGCAAGGTAATTAATATGAAGATGTGGATGGTCTTTTTTAAAAAATATGTATTAAGAGGTATTGGTACTGGCTTCGATATTATAAACTATCTACTGTAAACATTTTAAAACATTTCTGCAGTGTTAATAACTGATCTTTGTAAGGTTAGATTTATATTTTTTTTAATATAAATAGCTGAAATTTTTTGCTTTATGCATATTATTTTCATGGAAAAGTATAGAGGTATTTTCAACAGGAATTTTTCTGAGCTGCTATTGTGGGAAGGTATGGTGTTGTAAATTTTGTAAGAAATGTTGGACGTATCATGCAAATGAAAACTCGGCCGCCGAGACAACGTGGCATTAGTATGGCTCACATAAATATTGTTTTTCCCAGGGGATATTTAAATTTATATACAATGTTGTTTTTCTGGAACACGTTATATATATATATATATATATATATATATATATATATATATATATATATATATATATATATATATATATATATATCAAACTTGAGAAACAACTTCCACGAAGGTATAACTAACTGAAAAGAATTGTCTCAACCATCTGAGACACTTAAGAACTAACACTGAATCTCCAGCCATTATATCAGCCCATATGACGGTAAACCCTTCGGCATATCCCGCGTGTGTGTTTGCAAATCATATGCAGGATTCTTGTCTCATACATACGATAGATAAACATAAAAACTGAACTGAAAGACATTCATACGTTGAAAACGACGAGAGAGTTCATAATACATACATATATATATATATATATATATATATATATATATATATATATATATATATATATATATATATATATATATATATATATGACCAACATGCGTTTTAACTATCCTTATTAAAAATGCTACTACTAATTATTCTCAGTTTTTATTATACAGAAGTTTTACTTATATATACTATACATTTATATTTTACTTAAATATTCTATATTACTTATATATGCTTATACTCTGTACAAATAAATTTTGAAAAATATATACCCCAGAAAAAAACATATTTGGCTAACACAGTCATTGCATGCAATTTAAATTTATTTTATTTTAAACTAATGAATATGGCGTTTTTGACTTTCGGTAAATTCCCTAAATCCCTTTCGTAAATTTTTAGTCGTGTTTTAATATTAAAATTGCATGCAGCATGCTTCATTGTTTTTAACATATCTTTGAATATTTTATCATTCTTAAATACAGCTTTTTTAATGATGTATCGTGTGCTTTTGTTGGTTTTATAAAATAACTCTAGAGATCTTTCTATATTTCTGAGAGGAAGTATTATATAAACTATTTACATTATTCGGACTATTGTCCTCGTCTTTGTCGCCACATTTATTACAACGTTTCGGTCTTTGTACGCTCCGGTCTTCTTCAGTTGGTTGGAATGTCGAACTGAACGCTTTATTTCCCTCCAAGCGGGTAGACTCTTCTATTTCCACGTACCATGTCTAATGTATGTCAGTTATCAGTTATCTCCTGTTAATTCCCCTCTCCAAGTTCTCCGGCGTCTTAACCAGGTATTGAATTCACACTCTTTGAGTCCTGTCATTGGATCTAAACAACGCTTTTATCCACTGTGCCATGTGTCCTCGATGACAAGGCCGCAGCGTACAACGGCCGAAACGTTGTAATAAATATGGTGACAATGATGAGGACAATAGTCCGAATAATTTAAATAGTGAACTCTAGACATTGCAGTGGTACTCAGACATTTTTAATTATGAAATTTAATACTAAAAGAAAACATCATGCAAAAGAATTTATTAGGTCATCCCATAAGTTCTGTCCGAATTTTAACTTTTTGTTAAAACGAACGAAAATTAAAGAGTATTTTATAATGTCTAATAGAGCTGAATATTATTTATATGTTTAGATGCATTTAAACTGATCAAATCTTATTTCCGAGAATAATAAAAATTAAATTTTGTTTGATTAAAACCCTGCTAACATGGAAGTACTCAAGAATCATTTGAGGCAGATAATGCTTTATGAGTTCAAGAAAGGAAAGAAAATTCCTCATCCACCTTATTCTCCCGATCTTGCTCCTTCAGACAACCATTTGTTTCATAGCTTAGAGAATCATTTGGAAGAAACAGCTTTTGTAGAAAGAGGTTAAAACTGACATTTGTGAGTTCTTCGAATCAAAGCCAAAAGAATTTTACAGTAATGAAATTAGTAAGCTTGTTAATAGATGGAAGGAAGTCATAGACAATAGGAAAATACATTGTTGATTGAATCTGTAATTGAATGTAACATTTGGTCAATTGTTTTCTTTATTCAAAATTCGGACAGAACTTATGGGATGACCTGATTGAATAGATATCTGCATTTATTTTGATACACTCGTCAATTTTGAAGTCACATATAATTGGCTGTATAAAATACTACACAAAACATTATTCCCCCACCCGACATCCGTCTTCATTAAAAAACCCATGAAAAATCCGACCGCTAACTCACCTATCAATTCCTCATCACTGGAAATTACTAGTAGGACGTCAGTTTCGATGTATTTCTCCGTTCAAATTGTATGTCTCTTCGAGATGTTTACTTAAAAGTGGTAGTTTGTCGCTTTTATGTTTTCCCCATTGTTTTATGTATTTTGTAAGTTATCTTTCTGTTTACATTCGCAATACCAAGCTTCTATAAATAATTTCTTGCTGATTAATCCACTTTTGTTGTTTATTATGCTTTTAATTTTTATCGAATCACTTTTTGAGTTTATTCTTAAAACCAGTAATTTTCTAGTTCTGATCTTGCCAATATTTTCAATTTATTTTTTGACTTCTGAGACGCCTTTAAATTTGCTATCTCTAATGGTGTCTTAGATCTCTCCATATCTTGTTTCCTTCATTGGTTATATCATTATTATGGCCTAAAGCAATCTTATATATCTGAGATTGAAAAGCTAACTATCGATGACTGTAATATTTTTAAACTTATTTATAATATGATTAAATTAAATAAATATGTATTAAATATCAAGCATCCAAAGAGTTCCTTGTAAATATTTCTATTAAAAATATAACAACTTGATATCATTTATATATACACGTATGTCTCATATAAATTACACTGATCAACAAACAACAATATCTGAAATGGTTTCGAGGCATTAAACATCATTTTAGATAAGTTGAGAGCACTGATTAGGAAAACGACCTTACTTTTTCGTGTTTAGCTACCGTTTTTGCCGTATAGAAATGCCTCATCTTTTAAAACAAAGCATTGTTTTTATTTGTTTTCTGTATATATGATACTGCCCGATGGCAATATTTATCAAAATAAAATGGCATAAACCTCTCAATTCGTATTTAAAACAACAAATATTGGTCTACTTATTGAGAAATATTATTTTTACAATGACAATCAGACCCTAAGTCTTTAAAAATAACACGATTGAATATGCCAAGGCCAGACAATTATTTTCATCAAATCATTTAATAAACTAACAGCAGAAATAATGGCTTCTTGAACAAAAGAACTCTGGTAAAATTTTTTTCTCTTTTTTCTGATTGTCTGTAATGTTCAAATTTTATTTAAGTCCCTTTTGATGCTCCAGCAGTATCATGTACAATGAAATAGGAGCATTCAATTGGAATGCTTTCATTGTTCTCAATGTTTTTGGTTTCATTCCTGAGTGAATGGATAAAAGTGATGGGATAAATTCATAAATATCTAACAGAATATTTTAGAGTTGCATTTTTTGATGTGATCTAAATTATCAGGCTTACTAAAGTGTATTACTAATGAGGTTTATCCGGTAATTTTAATTTTGTCGATATATTTGAAACATTCGGTACATATTTTAAAGTTTTCGCCTAAAAATACTTTTTTCTCATAAAAATAGTTTATTTCATATTGTTGACCTACGACCTACAAGAAAATTGATGGATTTCTACGACGTTTATTAACTAAATTTGCGATCAGCCAAGGTCGTAAATTGATCTTTTTTGACAAAAATGAGCAATTTAAGTACAGTAAAAATGGAAAATATGCATGGAAACTAAGGTCATTTTCAGAATCAGTACAAATAACTTATCTAAAAACGTATTTTGTTTCTTGGCAAAAAAAATCGTGTTGACCATTGTTATGACCTGAAAATGTAATTAATATTGTTTGGGTAATTTGGATTGTGCAGAAAAAAAGTTGTATAATAAAATGTGAAGTATCGTACAGTAATGGGTGATACATATTTGCTTGCGTCACATTTATCTAACTAGCAGCATGGCCCGGCGTTGCCCGTGCTTGATTCAAAAATCGTACGACTCATACAGCAATCGCTATCACTTAAAATATGTTTACACTTTCTTGTCTTTAAAGGAGTGCCCTTTGCCGTGCTGATGTTGCTACATGCCTTACTTTTTGCCTATCTCACACTGCGAATTTTCTCTAAGCTCTATACTAAACATTAAATCTCTTACGAAAAAAGAACTAAACAAAATGAAGACAAAACGATCAGCTTTAAAAAAGGACTCGTAACTGGAAAAACCGAATGAAAAAAATGTTAACAACGAATACTTTTTTACAACCCAACCCATTTCTACGGAATCAGAATCAACGTTGTGTTTAAGCAAGCGAATGAGCCAATTGGAGTAAAGTGCCATGCAGATCTAAATTTTCCCCACTCGTGACGAATGCAGCTATCGATTTTCTTTTGCATGCTAGCATGCTAGTTAACATTCGTGTCAGTCAGCTGTTGGCTCTCACGCTGGCCAGTAGAAAATGGCCGCAAACTACATGAAAACTGCCGTAGAAGCATGAAAAAATCGATTATTTCCACTATCGATGGAAGTTGGGAAATGCAAAGTCGGTCTTGGCCTTGCAGTAACTTGGAAGATGTGCATGTAAATTTTGGTGCACATTGCGGATGTTGCTTCTTTACACACACACACACACACACACACACACACACACACACATACACAAGCACACACACGTCCTGCCTTTTATAGATAGAGATATACTTGCGATGCTTTTAATGTAGTTCTGTGATAGAATTTAATATAAAATTAACATTACCTGTAACATATTCATATTTTCAAATACACATTAGATTGAGAAGGAAGCGTAGGGATTATTGACACAGAAAGCAAACTTTATGATCTATGTTCAAATTCCGACAGCGATCTGGGAATTCAGTTCTGCAAAAATACCTCTGAAATATATGCATCAATCTTTTTACCAGCAGTCAACTTCATGGCTCTCTAGTATTAGTTGTACCTTACATTTTATATATGTTAACCATCCTAAATTATGAAATATTCACATAGCCATGTTAATCTTTGACCATAGTCTCCATATCGTAGTTCCCAGTGTATATATATATCCATCTAAGACACATTGCATAGAATCCAAATGTCAACTCCAAAGTTAACATGAAAGCATATCCAGATTCCTTAATGAGAAAGTCTTTCGTAATATTAAGCCATCTTATATATATAAAGTACAGTGTATACTTATACATTTGTACCTGTGTGTTTGTGTCCAAGCAACTCGTTCTCTCTTACTGGTCCGATTTCAGTGACTCATGGGACATTCAAAATCTCTAGAAAAGTGTTGAGATGTTGAGTGTTTCCACGTGAGTATATGGTAATAACGAACAAACACAGTCGTATGGAAAATACTGGTATATTCAGAGAGGTATTTACATCAGAGAGATTAGTAGCAGAACGAACGTAGGTTAGTAGTAACAATAAGTAATAGTAATAAAGTCCAACGGTATCTTCCGGTCGAGAAACGGAAGTGTAACTGATCACTACAGATGTCTCACTCTGCACTCCTACTAGAACTACTGTTCTATTTATAATAATAGGATCAGTCTATTATGGTTGTGAAGGTGGGTGCGCCCCAACAAAAAGTTAGGCTCAGGGAACGATTGTCGTTGAGCTCAGATTCAGGGTTGCCAGATTATACGAAGTTAAAAATATGTATTAATATATTATTCTAGAATTATATTTACTTTGATAATCCAAGGGGAGTAACTACTATTTTCCTTTTGTCTCCAAAATTGCAGCTAGATTAAAATTTTAAGCTAGCAAAAATTTTAAGCGAGCTAAAATTATAAGCTAGCTTAAAAGTGGCATTATCGGGCGCCATTTAAACTAGCTCCTGTGGAGTAACCCTTGGTTTGGCCATCATCACAAGACCTAGGTAGGAGTAGATGCGATCGGCATCAATAAACTGCAGAAAAACTCAAAATTGATTGTTTTATTTGAGTATTGAATTAATGCTTTTGCTTAGCTTTTAAAAGTTCAATAATAATTCTTCTGCTGCCAATTAATTTAAAGACGATTTGATGTACATACAAATATTTCTATTTCATAGGCGACAAACGGGACAATGTATATAATAAAATTAATATAGTATAAAGATGGGAAAATAGAAATTAGAATGAGTTATACATTCAGCATTTGAATAGTTAGAGAAACATAATATCTAATTAAGTAAAACCTATATTATGGAATCTAATTGGATCTCAATTCTCTCACGATTTCTGAGATTAAAAGGCCTCAGCACTACTTTATAGAAATTTGGTATTCATTCGCCCCCCCCCCTCCACACAGCATCACCACGTAGTCGAGTAGTGACTCAAGATCGGTTTAATGTGGGCACCACGAGCGCGTACACCCGGTCTAGGAACAAAATTTCCCCGAGCCCCAGCAACCGTTGGTTTGTCAGGGCCGGCACCTCTCAGTAGAATTTTCCTAAGTTGCAAGTCTGTCCTTCGACGGAGCCGCCCCTGAACGCACTCTGCCCAAAGACAGAGACGCAACTGAGTGATGATAAATGAACGTGTTACAAACTACTCGAGATTAATTTGTATTTACTCAAGCCCCCATGAAGTTTGCGTTTGCGACACACGGTCAGTTTAATGATTGGAGCACGAACGCGTACACACAAGTTAGGAACAATAAATGGCGAAGACCCCGCAACTGTTACACGCAGTTAGAAGATAAATCAGTAATATAAAGTTAAATTTACATATGGAAAATAGTAAAAGTTTCTTTTAAAACTCTTATTTATTAAAGGTTTAAATTTATTCTCGTTTTTTTTTACAATTGTAATTTATATATTCTAATTAAATCGTAATTAACACTTAAGGGGGCCGCTACTTTTTTTTTCCTCGTCTTTATGTAGCACGCGTATCGTGACGTATTCGAAATATTACATCGTTCAGGTTTCTTAATATCTTCTAACACCGACTTTTTTCTGAAGGGATCACAAAGAATGATGATATTAAAGTGAAAATGCGAGTAAAATAATTTATAAAAAAACTGCGGTGGCGTATATGAAGAAAGATTACGTCGAATTTAGATGTCGAATAAAGATAAAATAATTTTATTATTTCTAAATTCTTATAACTTTTACATACGTAGGACGCTGCCCAAAAGCCCTCCGCAGGAACTGAATTAAGGACCGCCTGGCGTTCAGCTTCTAGGCTAGTGTTAAAACATGCGTCTTCTTCAAATCTAAAGTGTCCGCACTATATTACAATATATCACCTCCGCATATTTGAAGTAAATGCAATGATGGGAAATCTATTAAATAATTTGAAAGTGTCCAAATATTTCTTGTCCCCCACTGTACGAAATTTGCTGGATATCTTTGTTGTTTATATGAATGTCATAGGTTCAAGTATAAGTTCACCTTTGTTCATGAGGTGATTGATATCTTCCACTGCTCTTCCGAATTTATAATATTCTTCACAGTTGCTTATCAATAAGACGTGCAATAACGTGCATATGACAATGAGCTACAGAGACGGTGAAGTATGAAGGATTCCTTCTCTTTTCTCTTTATCTCCATTTCCGTTTCAGATTACACAGTCGCTGCCATTTTTACCCCCTACGTTATTTAGTGGCCTCGATATGAAAATAATGGGAAACCTGGATTCGTAGTCATAGTTATAATGGCACTAAATGGATTCGTTCATGCAGTGTCTATCATCATCATCATCATCATCACTATTATTATTATTATTTTCAGTTTTCACTGAATTTCTATTCAGTATAACAATTTACTATGTCTTTTTATTTGAGATCTGAGCTAAAGGAAGGTGTTTCTGAGAATGTTACTTAACGTATTTCGTTGAGAGTGTTTTTCTGAACATGTGAATGCATTACTAGAGCTGAATCCTTTTTTTTTTCATGTCCGATAGCGATAGTATTCCCAAGATTTTTATTAATGAATATATTTTTGTTATCGACACTACATCTCTCATTTTTGGAAATGTGGTACTTAAATGACATAATCTTGTAATTTTTTTTTTCAGATCTTTGAATTATTAGTATTATTATTATTTTATTTCCTTTGATTTCTGATGTGTACTCATTTCTTTCCGGGTCCCGCCTAGGGACCTAAGGTTACAAATGGCATCATGACATTTTCCACTGGAAAAAAAAATTACACAGACAAAGCCCTTCGTAAGGTGTGGGCTGTAATCGTGAAAACAATGTTTTGTATTTCTTTAAGGCATGTGAATTCAGGAATCCCTTCAATTAGTCTACTGAAATCTTTTCCAACCAATCCAAGTTCTCCAACTACAACGCTGATTTTTTATTCTCTCATGTGCCACATTTTTGAGATTTCGATTTCAAGGTCCTTGTATATTGCTATATTACATATCATCATCCAGTCTTCTGTAGTTTCCATGTATCTTTAAGGCCAATTGTTGTAGTTTTGTAGGACGGTTCTAGTTGAACTAATCCTATGCCTCCTTCGGATCTGGCCACATACAGACGATCAACTTCAGCTTTGGGATGATGCATGCGGTAGCAAGTGAGAAGCTTTCTCGTTTTGGTGTCCATTCGTTTAATGTCAGCTATGGTCCAATTAAGGATGTTAAAGCTGTATTGCACCACAGGAACGGCCAAAAGGTTTATGGCTGATATTCTGTTTTTTGAGTTCAGCTCGGTATTTACTACCAGACACACACGCCTTTAGTACTCTTACCTTCTACTTCATTTGGGTATGTTGTATATCATCTCCTTCGCTAATTCCTAGATACGTATACGCTTCGTCTTGTTGTAGTTCCCTAATCTTTGTGCCAAAGTCTAGATCTATTTAGGTTGTTTCTATAATTCTCCTTTACTTGAATGTTACTTTTGCACATTTATTATTATTATTTTTATTTCCTTTGATATCTGGCGTTTGCGCATTTATTTCCGGGTCCCGCCCAGGGACCTAAGGTTAGAAATGTCATCATGACACTTTCCACTGCAAAAAAAATAATATAAAATAAAAAAATAATTACATAGATAAAGCCCTTCGTAAAGTGTGGGCTGTACTTGTCAGAACAATCTTTTGTATCTCTTTGAGGCATGGACTTCCAGGGATCCCTTCAATCAGCCTACTGGAATCTTTTCCAACCAGTCCAAGGGGTCTAACTACAACAGGAATTGTTGATGTTCCCATGTGCCACATTTTTGAGATTTCTATTTCAAGGTCCTTGTATTTTGACAGTTTTTCGAATATCTTCAAAGATACATTGCAGTGTGCAGGGACTGTCATATCAATAAGGAGGCACTTATTTTGTTTGTGGTCTTTAATAACAAATTTATTATTATTATTATTATTATTATTATTATTATTATTATTATTATTATTATTATTATTATATTTCTGGTGTATACCAGTTTATTTCCAGACCCCAACCAGAGACCTGAGGTCAGTAATAGCATACTGACATTTTTCCCTGAGCCTTTTTTAAGAAAAA